>OY987264.1:8241037-8369320 GCA_963920665.1 Straminergon stramineum
AATGGGACCTCTGCAAGCCAAGGAGAGCCAACAAGAGAGGTCTCCCTACCCCATTTTCTAAAAATTGAGAACGGAGTGAAGAAGGTGCGACAACCCCTAACTTAGTTCATTCCTTCATTCAATTAAAAGACGAAAAGTTCACATATTTATTACCTATGGAAAGGAATCTTTTGGAGAGACAAGCAACTTATTATTATTTATAGGCATGATTCTGTGATAGAACTATAGACTAGATAACCTTTGAGCCACTAGGAAGTGGCGAGTGGATTACACAACGTAACAAGCTTTGCACATGGATGAAAACTCAAATAACTGTTGGCTATGTGGATGAATATTGTGTGATTATGATTGAATTATCTTGCTCGTGGATGAAAACTCAAGTAATTGTTGGCTATGTGGATGAATATCGTGTGATTACAATTGAACTATCCTGCTCGTGGATGAAACACTATCCAGTACATAGATGCACACAACCAGAGCTGGTTATGAGTCCGTCTCATTCCAATGATTCACCAATGCTAGGGCAATGCAGTCTAAGCCTGGTCCTTGTTGTTGTTCATGTGCCGCCTCAGTTGAATTGCTTCAATTCTTGCTTTTTAAAATAGTCCTTCTTTTCAGAATCTTCACTTCGCCTTTTTCCCATATCCTCACACCGATAAGATGCCAGAAACAATGATCGGAAAAAACCGGCAGTTAGTTCAAAGTTAGCCGGTGGATTTGGGAAAAAAAACCCGGTTGCATTTTGAAATTAAAGGATGTTGAACCGGGAAGAAATTTCTAGAATCGGAAATCAACCGTTGTCGAGTAGAGAGGCCTTGCCTTGGGAAACGCGGGGCTTCTAGCTGCAACTAGATGTGGTTCAAATAATGGAAGATCTCGTGGCCAAAGTCACAAACATAACAATAAATTCCCCCAATGATGCCATATGAACCAAAATGCTATCACCCTTCCATACACCCCTCCAAAGATGCCATGGAGTCTCAATATACCTCATGCATGATAAAAAATTGTGGAAACAAAGTCATATCCTTCATGAACTCCCCTCGAAGAAGTGTCTGATAGTTGATTGAGTGCCACGTTCGCTATACAACTCCAAACTAAAAGTGTGATATTCCTCTGGAAAGCTAACAAGAAGTTCTACAACCTCTCCAAAATTCAATCAAAAATAAGATACTGTCCGACTTTTATGGTCGGTCAAAGTTCACCCTTCCCAACTCAAAGGCAGCTCACCTATACTTCACTCTCAAGCTCATAACTTTCACATACTACCTCCAAATCAAGAAAATAAACCCA
Source organism: Straminergon stramineum (assembly GCA_963920665.1). Taxonomy (NCBI): domain Eukaryota; kingdom Viridiplantae; phylum Streptophyta; class Bryopsida; order Hypnales; family Calliergonaceae; genus Straminergon; species Straminergon stramineum. The sequence goes on from OY987264.1 coordinate 8,242,331, forward strand.
TTTTGGAAAGCTAACATGAACATCTACAAGCTCCCCAAGTTTCATTCAAATACAAAGTACTGTCCACATTTCATAGCATTTCAAATCTCACTCTCTTGAAAGTTTGAGGCAACTTCACAACACTTCACTCCCAAACTCATAACTTACACATACAAACTCCAAACTTCATGAGTGATATCTTTTCGGAAACACAAAAACAAGATACACAAGCTCTCAAAATCTCATTACCAAACTCTCCATGTACAAAGTGCTCTCCCCTCCCAAAGTGACGACTTGCTTAAGCAAAACAAGGAGGAGGAAGAAGATGATCCTCAACCTCATCCGCCACCTCAACCTCCATGCCATCCACTTAAGTTAGTGGATTTTGGCCACTAAGATGTCACATGGGCCATAATACCCACATGGGCCACTTCCTATTTTCGATAAGTCTATCCATATCATCTATGTGGATTTCTAATCCATTAAAAATAAAAATAAAAATAAGGAAAAAGGTAAAACAAGCTTTACCTTTTGTTTTTACAACTTCAACCTAACTAACTAACATATTAAAATATCTTCTAGTATAGAAATCAAAGAACTAAGTGTTTGTCAAATAGAGGTAAAAAAAAGAGTTCAAGTGGAGTATAACCCCATTTGTTTCTTGAAACTCTACAAAAAAAACCCTCCAATTTAACAAACAATTATGCATTTTCACATAATGAACACATTTACAATACGACAACGTTAGAAAAAATGTGCCCTGGCATTTAGTTTGACATGGAAATGATTTGGGTAGATGTCACCTAAAATTTGTTATAATGGATGGGCAAAAAACATGCCAAAATCAAGGAAAACGCATCTAATTTTAGCTTGTTTTTTTCTAATGTCACAAGCAACAGGGTCTTCCAAAGTCTCCACAATGTGGCACATGGATGCCATGTAAGCACCACATAGGCAAAAAGATCCATGTGGGATTTTTTTCATCCATCTCATCAATGATGTGGCACTTGACATAGTGGCGGGAAAAGTAACGTGGAATCCATTATGATGATGTGGCATGTCTAATCAACACAGTTTTATGTCATTTTTAATTGTTTTTTCAGATGTCAAATTAGATGTTAGACATTTATGTGACATCAATTTCTGCATATTATACATGTTAGGCAAGATCAATAAAATAAATGATTAAAAATAAAATAAAATAAACAAGAAAAATTTCTTGAATTCAACAAGAATTGAAGAAAACTTACCATCTACCATCAAGAGAATTTTTTATGGCAAAAGGAAGGAATTCCTTCATTAAAAGGTAGTGAAAATGAAGATAACAAAGGTCATATTTATATTCTTTGTCTGTCCATGGTGAAACAAAAGATATGGGATAAATATAATATGGGAACTTGACCATTGTACATCTTGACACTATTTTAGACATCTAATGTTGTTTTAGACATCTAGATGTTGTTTCAGACATTTTATATTGAACACAATGCTTGTTTTACTTATTCCATACTGTTTGTTTCACTTCCAACCACCCACTTGTATAAAGACCATCTCTTTTTCATCCATGGTGCACATCCATCCATTTCTTTTTTTTGGCAGGGCATGCCATGTGGTTGCCTTTCCCTAAAATTTTCACATATGGTCAAGTTTTTACCATAGATCATAGTAATTTTTACTGACTTACCTATAGTCAAAATGGGTCTACTTGTTGACGTGGCAATCTCTATTTTTTTGGATGTCACAGAAACCCATCAACATGTTTTTTCTAACATCATTAAGAACATGTCCATCTACAATAACATTTGCTCGTTTTCCAACTTAGCCATGCATGTTTTCCACAACATCACATCAAATTCACACTCCCATGCATGTTGAGCGTCTAACGCAGTGACATCTCAAAATACAGGATACGTTTTTTGAAAACAGCATAAAAAATGCGGGTCTCTTATAGTGATTAGGGGTGAGAAGTCACACCATTAGTGAATATAAAAACTTCTATAAAGAATGAAAAGGAGAAGAGTAAAAAGAGGATCCAATCAAAAGCTCTTTTGCATGAAGAAGAAGTGTGACATCCCTTCGAGGCCATGTGGAGAATGAGAAGGGAAGATGCCATGATGTGATCACTTGCAATTCAGTAACTTTTCAGCGGCATTACTAGAAAAGTAGTAATGGAACTGTAGTAAATGCAATAGCTAGATATGGAAGTGAACAAGACAAGGTGATTGGGGTGAAAGGGTCATCATTGTGTAAGAAAAATTTCAATGAAATCTTCTTCACACCTATTCTTCACCTCCGAAAGAGAATCATGGCCATTCTCAATCTTTAGAGAATAGGACCTCTGCAAGCCACAACCTGTAAAGAGCTAACAAGAAAATTCCACGTCCTTATTCTCTGAAGATTGAGAATGGAGTGAAGATGGTGTGACCACCAATATTGAGAATGGGCGTGGAAGAGTTCTTTATAGAAGTTTTCATTTCTAAGCTTCTCACTTTCACCTTGCCATTTTGTCCATTGCCCATATTCTTTACCCTCGTCATACATTTTGCATGTTCAAGTGCTTTGTAATTTGCACTAGTAAATCACATTCTCCAATCCTCCATTCTCATTCTCAACACCAACAAAAGGGGGATATCACCTTTTCACCATACGAAGAATGAGAATGGACACAACTTGTTAATATCTCCACAACTTCTCAACCTTAAAGATTTTTCAATCTTCACACCCATTCTTCACTTCCAAAGGAGAAAGAAAAAACTTCTCAATCTTCAAAGAACGGATCTTCTCCAATCCAAGGAAAGAGTACCATGTCCTCATTCTACAATGATTGAGAATGGGGCGATGAAGGTGTGATAGCCCCAATTATTGATTGAAAGATGAAAGCACCTCCAAACCATCAAAATAAGCAATTCAACTTAGTTGGAGGCATATTTCTCAAGAAAAAAACATTTTTGAAGTAGTGGCAATTGAAAATCATGAATTCTAAAAAATTAGAAATTTTGGATAAGATATATGATTACTACGAATTTTCAAAATGGAACTCCCTAAATTATTGAAATTATCACATTGCTTGGTCCTAATATGAAAAATCTCATCCTTCATCTAAATTTTCCATTTGAAATACATATATGGCATTTTGAAAATTGATAATTTATTCATACAATGTCTCCGTAAAGCATTCTGAATTCTGAATTCTTGAAAGATACTACCTTATCACCGAGGTTGTTAGCCATAAGTTTTTAGATTTCTTTGTGAATAGTAGATGCAATTCTAGTTTCTACACTAAATAGGAGTATTAAGGGGACCCATACTAATTAATCAACATTTCATTTCACACTATATAAATATCTACCTTTATTGTACATCAAGAGTTATTGAAGTGTCCAAGGGATGTGCATCATGTTTCAAACATTTACAGTTTTCCACAATTAATCCCTTTAATTTTTTGGTCCCCTTCATACCCTTATTCAATGTACAATACAATTTTCCTAACAATCATTTATCAGACACTTTAGGTCCTTCATGTCCTTATTGGGCTGAAGTGCATTTGAATTCTTTTTCAATTGCCTCTAAGATTTCCTAAAAATAAAATTTGTCATATAATAATAACTATGCACAATTGCAATTAGTGATGATTATAAGTGCACACGTAATGTGGTCCCCACCAATGTACCACTAACTGAAAATGGCCATCATCATTTTGGATACATCTCCAAACTCAAAATGTACCTATTTGGAAGGAACAATTTTTGAACCTCTACTAAAAGAATTTTGACCCTTTAAAACTTTTGCATACAATATCTGTATGCCATGTTCTTTGTTGCATTTAAACCTCCTTCTACAGGTATGAAATTTGACAAGTCTAATAATAATATCTAGGCACATTCATTTGCGAAAAGTGGTGTTTTTTGGAGGGTGCCCACCTTACTTTAGAATCTAGAAGAAGTTTAGATTTTAAGAACCTCTTAGAGGGTAGGTTCTAAAATCTACCTTGAGAAGAGAACATAGAAGAAGTTTAGATTGTAAAACCTACCCTACTTTAGATTTTAGATCATTGTATTGTAGTGCAGTAGGGTACTTAGTGGGGGCAGTATATGGCCTAATTAGGACCGACAGAGTGTGGTACACGTGGTACTTTCCACTGTTATGATTGGTGCAATGCCTGAGGAATCAGGCAGCCTTAACTTCAGCTGATGTCCTGGTTCCCCTTGTTTTCCTTCCTTGCAGGAAAAAAAAATGTTTTTTTTATCTGTGTACTTCCTGCCAGTACAGCACATCAGTTCTACAGTGTAAAACTTGCTCCCTATAAGTTAATGTGCTGAAGCTATTTGCTCTCAAAGCCAGCAAGCAAGGAGAAAGTCAATACAATTGGCTATCGAAGTGTTTTGTACACTTACAAAAATTGTCATAGCTAATTGAGGAATTAGAGAATCTGCAATGGTCTAGGGGTCCAAGATGGTAGTGGCACTCTATAGTTCGAAAGTTCGAAAAGTGTTTTCAAATTACAATGTGATTATCGTGCTCCACATTAGTTCCATGGCCTTGCTATGAAGGGGTAGGACTGGCATTGTTGGTCTTTTAGCCTCCCCCTCAAAGCATCTCACCAAGTTGAGATTCATGCTACAAAAGAAAACCAACAAAAACTCCTCTATGAAAAAGCTCAAGATTCTCCCCTCCACCTTAAAAAGTTGCAGCCTACCTACTCAATTATGACACTTATTAATCTTGAATGTTATAAATAATGACTTACTGAAGATGGAGTATTAGACCAAACTTGAGAGTGTATTCCCTCTCTTCCAAGATGTTGAGACAATCACTTTGCAAGGCCCTCCCAGTTAGCCGGATGTGCTTTGGGGCACATCTACCTAAAAAATTACTAGCACCATATAGGCCTCACAAAATGGCCTACCATTTGCCGTTGCAGGGTGTGTTTGCACTTTGTGTGTAGGTTCTGCATTGCAAATGCTCTTAGAGATTTCCAACAAAATTTGGGCACCTTGTCGTAAAAATAAATGCATTGGTATAAAATGATTTTCAAAAATTTCAAAACAACTTTTGATTTTTTTTAAATTTAATCAAATTTATTAATGAACCAATTTTTTTTCAAAGTAAATTTTTTTCAAAGATTCTTTAGTAAGTGGAATAAGAATTATTTTTGGAATTTTTTGATAAAAATTTTACAAATTTTATTAAGTTAATTATTTTTGACTAATATGTGATTCCAAATATTTATATTTATTTTTTGAATTTACTACCAAAATCTCAAAAAGAATATGAAAAATTGAAAATTGTATAAAATATTTGTATATTATTTTTCTTCAATTTGAAAAAGTGTATAATATATTTCGTTGCTTGGCTGACCCCTTCAATTACAAAAGGATTTGAGTCTGCACTTTCAAGCTCATACAATGCTTGCTCTTATTGCATGCCCTACCCAACATCACACAACCATGTAAGGTTGTCTAAGATGTAGGGACACTAAGATAGCCAAGCCTATTACCACCATGATTAACAATTTGAAGATCTTCGGGCCATCTCCAAGAAGAGCACTTTTTTTCGGGGTGTGCTCTTGTTTCACAAATTAAAATCAAGTGGAATTATAATTTATGATTCAGATTGTAATTTTTGTATATTTTTGAAGTGGTCTGCTCTAAAATTATAAAACCATTGATAGAGTCGAGTCATAAATGTCCTATAAACAACCCATAATCACCTTTCCATGTATTCAATGGTACTTAAGTATTCATCATTAAAGGATTGACATTGTTACGCCTTCTTGACATAAATGCAGTGATTTTGTCAGGAAAATAGCAAATTTGGATGAGTTTTGGGGTAGAATTGGGCCATTGGGGCCTAAAGTAGGATGATGGAATTAGGTAGCTTGTAGAAATGGGTTTGTCTACTTTATTGACACTATAATTGTTTCCAATGAATTTCATTCATTTGTAAGAAGAATATATATGTGAAGTAGTCTACAAATGTAATTATTGAAGAAACATTCAAGAAGTTTTTAGAGTTGCCCTCATTGTTTGCCTCCTCTTCATAGAAGGAGCCAAGGGTTTTCCAAAGGTGTGGGTTGCATCCTCTCCTTATCAAAATTTCCTAGTTCATTTCCTCTACTATCAAATTTTCACTCGTCAATTTCCTTCAACTTCAACTTCACAAAGGCTACATTCTTCTTCTTTCAAAGACACTAGCATAGACCTATTGTAGTAGAACATTAAACTTAGGAGAAATATGGATTAAATAGCTAGTCAAAGTGTACAAAATTAGATGAAAAACATTTAGGATGACAAGATGAAATATTTGGGATGAAAATGTGACGAGATTTGTGATAGTGGGTCGCGATAGATCTCGTGAAAATGTGTATTTAATATAATAGATGCTAATTTTGAAACTAAAATCCAAATTTCATTACATCAAGTAGACACATACGACAGATTAAGGGCTAGCTACCATTACCAACCCTAAAGCAATATCCACCTTGTCCAAGTATACATCCTACTTCTAGTAACCTATGTATTACCTTTGGATTTGAAATGGCAAGCAACTAAAATCTAGCAATTTCAAGAAAGTAGTGGCTACATATCTACCTTTAATTTTTGCACATTAGTTGAATGTTGGTTCTACCAATTTTTTGTCCAATTTGGATCCTCTATTTTCAAACTCCAACGACACTAGTTAACAATGAACTAATCGACAGTTCTATCTAAACATTGAATTGAAACAATACCGAGGGTTGCTATTATGTGAGCATAGGAGTGTGAGCCTATGAGCCTAGAATACTACACACTTATGTAATCGGTGTATATATTTTAGAAACCGTCTATGATTATAGGGTATATATTACAAATACCCATATTATAGGTGTCTATGATACATACACCTTCTATAGTGTGGGGTATCTATATTATAGATACCTATAATGTAGGCTCAATGCTCACAAGCTCGCATTCTTGGGCTCACATACTAGCATTGTTGAAGCAATACCAAAGCAAAATGACTCATAAGTTACAAATAGATGATGTTTAGTTTTAAGGATTTTGCAAACTTATTGTTTTGCAAAACATTTTCAAAATTGTTCTGCTCTTTGGTCTTTGTTGGGAAATAAATACACATCTATTACCATACCCATTACTATTAGGGTTGGCATTTCATGCCAAATAATTAATTGTAGTAGGAAAAAGTGATTTGACAATCCTTTTAGAATTCAGAAAAATTCAATTCATATTTGTTTTCTGTTTTTCCAGAATTTGGCACCTTAAATAGAGGAGCATTAAGAGAGTGTTAAATCATCATTCTAGAATTTGTATATTAAGTCCCATTTGGCTCATTTTGAAATTTACATATGGTCCATTCTAATATTTGCATGTAGCTCATTTTTTGATAATTCAGCATTACAAATTTTTTTGGCACTCTCTCAAAAAGAATTTTCCAAAAAATCCATTTTTTCTTTTTATTTAATTTTTCGAATCCATATAGTTGGGTACAATATATTCCAGGGCTTGACACTACTTGGGGGTGTAATAGCCTATAGAGAGAAGAGAAATGACTCCAATCATATTAGGTTGGTATAAATTAAGAGTCTATTCATCTTGGATCCCATATAAAAGAAAAAATTAGTGACACTAAGACGAAATACCTTTGATAGAAGGGGGCTCTATACTAACTACAAATAGAACTTGAAAAAAAGTAGTGAAATTAAAAATTAAGAATTAGAAGTGGATGGAAAGATTTAATTTGGAGAGATGTTGGTGGATAGCATATAATTATTTTCAAGTCTTCTTTTGAAGAGAAGAATATATATTGAGTATTTGATGGCAATATTATTCATGTTATTTAAAGTATTTTTAATAGCAAATTGCACTACTTAGGTTGAGTTTGTTTTTCACTTTAGAGATGATAGGATATGCGTGGTGCCTCAAGCTAGTTGCAAGGATGATAAGTATTTGTACTGTACAACTACTTGAAGGTTTATAGTGTTATGACTATGATTGATATTTATCAAATTTAAGAGTCACAAAATTTGATAAAAAAAATAGTCCAAATAGTATTTAAATTCAATGAATTGTATTTTATGGTCTTTTGAGGGTTAGATGAAGTTATTTTTTGGTATATTAGATTATGTACACATAGTAAAGTTATGCAAGAGAGCAACAATTTATGGTGTTAAAGCATGTGCACTTATGAAACTAATTGGGTATTGTATATTATAGTGGGTGCCTTCAAAGACATCAATGTCTGTAAAAGTGAAACATCTTGATTTGGTGTGATAGCTTTTATTTATGCTTGCTTGTGACTATCAAGAATTCTATAAGAAATTGCTCTTTGTTTGATTTAAGGGCTCTAACACATTACTATGTTTATTGTTAATATTGAAAGATTTTTTTCTGAAATTTTTAATATTTATTTGTAATTGGAAGTTTCGTGAAAACTTTTTGAAACTTTTTTGGGACTAAAACACAAGTGACAAGTTAGGTTTGGATGCTTTAAAGAAATATTCCCTAAAAATTTGCAAATACATTTATGGAATGGTTTTAGTTAAAGAATTGAGGGATAGAAGCTTGAGGGATGAGTTGAGTGTAGAGGTCTCAAAACAAATTTGGTATGAAGCCTTATTAGATTTAGGAGGATAGAATTCATTTCCTACAAATACATAAAGTTGCTTTCAATAACTTTGCCCTTAATCCTCCTTGTGTGTCTTATTGGGACTAAATTCTTTGTACCTTCTATCCTTTGCACCTATGCTTTCAAGCTAGGTCTTTTCTTTGTATCCATTGTTTGCATCTTAATATCTACCTACAATTTTCTTTCCTTTTTTGCATCTTCCCACTATCCTAGTTAAATTTCAATTAAACCTTGTTTAGAAGGACCAAGGAAGATATAAAAGGGAGAATTTTTTATGAATGAAAAATGTTTGAATGTAGGGATTCCAAATTTAATATTTTGTATATTACAACTTTGTATCTTTTGGGTAGTATTTCTTGTGTCAATTTCATAAATTTAAGGTTTATTTTTAGGAGACAATGAATAACAAAAATATACTAGTATATAATTAGAATATTTGTGAAATCAATTTGACACATGCTAGGTTGAAGAAATAACTGACAATATAAAAAAATGAGTTTGTATTGCCATAACCTTTGTTAGCTTTGTGTTCTTTATTTCTGTCAAGTTAGACCATGTGCACCCACACATGATAACGTTTACCTATTATTACACATCCCAAAAATATTGTTGAAAAACAAAGGATACATGACAATATCTCTTTGTATGATCCAAGGAAGTTAGATCAATTCATTTTGGAAAGAACTATGTCATCTTTTTCTCGATACCTAAGCTTTTTTCAATTTAACCCCTAAAGTTCTTTGGAAATTAGAAAATACTCCCCAAATTGCCCTAAGATAACATCTTTTAAAAATAGGTTTGTAAATCAAAATTTGTCCACTTTTTAGAATTTGTAACCCTAGGACCTTATTCTTGATTAGTAAAAGAGTCTTGCCTAAAAAATCGGGGTCTAAAAGTAATGTAAGTGTGAAATATAACCAAGTAAAGAGAAACACTACGTTTCTTTCAAGGTTACCCGAGCTTTTAATAATATAGATTTGTCAAGCTTTTGAGCCTCATAATTCAAATTCTACTTTGCAAAAAGATTTAAAGATTTGAAATTTGAGTAGAGACTCAAATTAGGAAGAATTATGCAAATCTTTGAAGCAAAATTGTAATGTTTCACTCCACATGCTTAAATTGTAGGTCAAAACAAAAACACAACTTTTAACCAAACAAGGGAACTTGATAAAATTTAGATTCCCTAGAATTTCGTTTGATTTTCCAATCTCAAAAGAAAATGTGAAAAAACAAAATTTTATACTTCACTTTGGATGTCCAAAATATCCAAGTATTGTTTTAGATTCAAAAGAGCTTCAATAGGGGTTACCCCCTGAAGTTCTTTCATGTTTAGAGGCCTAAAATTGCTTCAAAATACTAATATCTAAAGCAAAGCTAAAATCTTCATCTCTATTTATTTTTTAACAAATCCAACCATAGGATCCTCTAGTCAATTTGTTAGAGTAAATCCTCCTAAAATTTTAGAATAAATAACCTTACCAGTTATAAGATTTTGATGCTTGGATTTCAAAAAGAAGAATTTTCATCTCTTCCCAAATGGTTAGATTTCATCTTTCAAACATTTTACCCCAAATGTGTAGATCCTACAATTTTCAACTTTGCTTAGTATGTTGAAAAAATCAATTTGAAATACATACTAATTTTTTTAATATGGTTAGATTTTTAAAAAATTCACTTTCATGTTTGAAAAAATAGTAAGTAGAAATAAGTAGAGAATGATTTAAAATACTAAATTGTTAAGAATTTAGTTATAGAATTGAAAAATGTCAATCCCAATATTCACAATGATATAATAAACAATCTACATCCCATGATTTTTTTTAAATCTTGAAAATTCAGATAAATAAAGGACTTCAAAGTTTATCTGGTACTCTTGAGTAGTAGAGATTCCATGAGTGTCCCCAAACAAATATTCTTCATAACTGTCATCTCATTAAACCAAATGGAATGATTCAAAGTTTTCTATGAACATATAAATCTTGAAAACCATTTTTTTTTTAATTCATGAAAAAGTGATTTTTTCTAAGCTATTCAAATTTGTTCACTTAAGGAAAAAACTACCTATTATACAGTAACTTTTTAATCATGTATTCAAAAATTATGAAAATTGTTGTGCCTTAAAGCTATTCCTTGTCCACATGTTGTGTAAAAACTTTAAAGAAAAAAAAGGAAAACTTTGTTCTTAGTGAGCAACCCAAAATTTCTATGTTGTCCAAAAACGAAGCTCAATCCTTTAGGGGTTAACAAAGAGACTCCTACATCTAGTGAATATTGTTATGTGCACTTCTCTGACAACATATTAATCCTTAAACACGGGGGTGGTGACCATGGAAATCATCCCTTTTGGAACCATGTGACATCATCTACTTTTTAAAAAAATATCAAAAAACACTCATTGGAGGTTGAAACACTGCAAAAGATCTCCCCTTTCCGCACAAAATTCTAAAGATGAATCGTTGCAATTCTATCCGAGACAGAGAGATTCTTTGTCATCCATCGGACACTTTACGTCCGTGCCAACGTTTATGGGTTAACAAAGTTGAATAGGGAAGAACGAGAGGGTGACGGGAAGCCGAGGGCTTTCCCCACTGTCATAAATAATAACAAAAATGTTTCGTGTTACATAGTGGCCGACAATTCACAATTCTCGTCGGGCAAGTTTGCATTCAGGATTATTTGCATGGAAAGGAGTTTTCGATTCATGAAAAGCAAAAGTGGCCCTTGCCTCCAAGTTCAAGAATATCATGAGCATTGTTTGAAAAGTTCTGCTGGACATAAAAAGAAACCCTGAAAACTAAGATTGAATCATCTTCCTGTAGCGAGCCCCTGATTCGTTTTCCCCGTGAGTCGTGACTGACGAAGCTTAGTGGCAAATGTATGAACACCCTGTGGTTACAGTAAGTTAAGTTATTCCACAGAAGAAAAAGAAACGTGTCTGTACGTTACATCCCGAACAAAGCCGGGAAACCAACCAAGTTGACAAAATACTGAAAACAATTGCAACTCCTGAGAGGATCTGTGAGTTGGTTGGCCGAACGTGGTAAACACCAGCTGAGGAAACACTAGGAAAGTGAAGAAGGAGAGCACTCATCACTCATCAGAGCAGGCATGATTTCCATGGAACGGACGGATTCTTGGAGAATCTTCTTACGGGAAGGAAGGAAACCAAGTTGACAAAAGTACAGCAGCACTTTCAGGCAGGAATATTAAGCTTAAATTAAAGAAGAGCTGGCTTCCATGAGGAGTCGAGGGCCGGTGAATCTCACCGATCATTGGTGGGATGGGAGTTTGTTTTTTTTGTTTTTTTTCTGGATTCCCGATCGCACCGATCATTGGTGAGCTTTAGAGGTCCCCTATTCCACATGGAAGTCGGCTCTAAGGGCCAAATTCCATTGCTTCCCTGGATCTCCATCTCAGCCTTCAAATTTCCATTAACCCTTAAAGGACGAAGCTCCCATGACCAAGGTAGTCGACAAAACTGCTCCGATTATTGAGCCAATAGGTGCATTCTGTTTTTCTACAAGCAACAGTGACTTCATCCATTGGACACAAAACATCTGCTTCGACGTTTAAGGGTTAAAATTGTAGCCCATATCCGAACTCCTTAGGTTTGTTGGATGGATTAATGAGGAGCTCCATACTTTATTAATTACCATCTGCCTTGTTCAGACCCTCGACAGTAGGTAATCTGTAATGGGTCTTCCTACTCCAACCACATGATCCACGCCTGAAAGCGCACATACACTTAGCTTAGAAAATTTGTAAATCTTCCTAAAAATGATTTGCTCCAGTTGACGCTCCAGGCCCTCCAAGTCTGTAATTGTTGAAAATACAAGGTGGAGGTTGGAGGGGTGTTTGTCGGCCTTGGATTTATCCCCGATGCAAAGGAAACATGGTGACTAAGCTTAGTTCTAGTTCAAAGCTCCGGGGCATCAATGAAAACGTGCTCTAAGGTAGGAGGTCCTAGGATTGACTAAACTTGAACAATGTCTTGTAATAGAGAGGTACATTTTGCTTCCTTCAATGCATCATCAATGTACCTGGACTATACTAGTAGTTGATCAACTACTAGTGCTTCTATATTTATTTTTGCATGATATAAGGTAGAAGCACCTAAATGCGACACTTGTTTTGGATCTCTTGATATGGAAGGTGCATACATGAAAAGAATTATGTGTGTGTGTGTGTGTTAGGAAATGGTTTAGGAAACCAACAAAATTGGTTTTGTATTTTTCTGAGCTTGTATGAATATTATATGAGTTTTTGAAAAGAACTTCCTAGATGCACCTATTGTAGACGCTAGACTAACTCCAAAGTGGGCACTGAAACACCCAAAAGCAACACTCTCTACACTTGGATCAAGTGTGGGTGATTGATTGCTTCTTAGAAGAATGATAATTTCTTGGAATTCCACATGTCTACTTTAGAACCCCACTTGTTTACTTTGGGTCCACAAGCACTTGGATTTAGGTTGTTTTTTAGGTGTCCCTAAACGACTCATGTTACATTTGGGTGCTTCTACCTTAGAATACAATTGGCATTTTTCTTCTTGCATAGTTAACATTCAATTTTTATGCAATCCCAATAAAGCATACTACAATAGTATGTTTCAATTTCAAGAAAACAAAACTACATTTTTGGTGAATTGTTTTCATTTTATGTTTATGCTTTTAGACAATAATGATTGAAAAATATTTGTGATTTATTTTTTTAATTTTAATGCAAAGATATGTATTAGGAAACATCCATGTGCACATCTTTCCTTTATCTAACAAGCATCTCCAAAAAAGTTTCAAAAATTCCCACTATAGAGATTTCAATGTTAGAGAGTCAATTTCGAAATTTTGTAAAACAGATGTCTCTTTATTGTGACTAGATTTTGGCAAAGTAACTGTCCAACATGCTAAACTATACGAAGATTAGGTTAGAATATGAAGATCTAATAGAAAAATCTAGTCACAATAAAGAGACATCTATTTTACAAAATTTTGGGCATTGTGATCCTAGTATTGAAATTTCTACAAAGGAAATTTTCCAACTTTTTTGGAGATGCTTGTTGAAGGAAACATGTGCACATGGATATTTCCTACATATCTATACAATGGAATTTGAAAACTCATCACCAATGTTTTTCAATCAACTATCATGTAAAACTATGAATATTAAATTAAATAATTTGCCAAAAATGAAGCCAATAATAATGCTTTCTTGAAACATAAATTTGATATATTGGAATGGGATTGCGTAAAAATTGAATGTTAATTATATAAGATGAAAAATGACGATTGCATTTTACATTATGTATTGCCTCCTAGTTAACCCCTAAAGGACCAAATGGCATTTTTTGGCAATGTTATTTAACCCCTAAATGTATTTGACTATGTTTTCACCAAAACCGCTCCAAAACTGTCATTTCTAGTACAAGTACCAAATTTTAGAAAAAACATATTTTTGGACACCTGTGACCGTAAGATCTTGTAGTATGCTGGTTTGAGAAGATGTGGAAAAAATTTCAGAAATTTCCACGTTGTAGATTGCAAGATATTAGTGTTTGAAGTGACAAAAATCCCTTTTTTTCACTTCAAAAATCCGGGCAGCTGCACTTCACAAGGTTAGATCATTATGAAAAAATTTCCAAAATGGTTGTAATTCTTTGGATTCATTCTTCAAGGCAAGTTGGATACATTTTTGAAAAATTTTAGATCATTTGAAATTTTACAACACATAGGAAAAAAATTAGTAAGCTAGGGGAGGACACTCCCCGCGCTTTACAAAGTGACCTGCGGCGAAAAATAGGGTGGATTTAATTCATCATAGGTAAAATTTATAAAGATTTTACATTTAAAGAAGGGGACTTAAAAAGTGACATGTCTTTTATAAGTAAAATAGATACCCGAAAATTATGGTCCATTAATTATTTTTTAAATGTAAAATAGGGGCCAAAGAATAGGATCCAAGGAATTCTATTTACTAGGTTCAGTTATGGTTATGCTACAGTACTAGTAAGATACAGGTACTATACAAATCTGAAGTATAACTACAACATATCTTGTAGTCAGTCGATGAATGGGGTAGTTTCCATCTGTTCTGTCTGTTAAGTTTAACGACTACTGCTAGGGTTTAGGCGCGAACGATAATTTCGAGGTTGGGAGGGAGGCGCGGCAGCGTGTGTTCACGAATTTGTTTGCAAATCTGGGTGCGGTTAAGGGTTAATCACGCGATGAGTTCTCCAGCTTCTTGAGTGACGGCAGCGTGTGTTCACGAATTTGTTTGCAATCTGGGTGCGGTTTAGGGTTAATCGCGCGATGAGTTCTGCTGCTTGTTGAGGGACGGCAGCGTGGAGATGGTGTTTCCGATTCGCGCGATCAGTTCTTCGGCTGAACCGTGGAGGCTGCTCTCGGGGATGGCATGCGCTTGGTTGTGGGTGCGCGATCAGATTGGTGGTGGGCTTAGGGTGAGGAGGTGAACGAAGGGGTCGGCGATTCCTTGTGCGGGGGCGCTTGCTTGTGTGTGCGCGATCAGTTGTTTGTGCGCGACCAGTTGTTTGTGCGCAATCAGTTGTGGAATTCTGTTTTGGGGTCAGCGGCGTGACAAAGGTGTTCCCGATTCCTGGTGCGGGGTTTGCTTTTGAGGGGTGCGCGATCACCGATTCCTGGCGCGGGGTTTGCTTTTGCGGGGTGCGCGATCAGTGCCTGCCTGGTGCTGGATGATGCACAAGTGAAGGAGGAGTTGTGGAGGATCGCATGAATTGCATGGACCGTGAGGATTGGTGGAGTCGCTGAACATGGCTGTGGGCACAAACCAGTTGAAGTGCTTCTTCAAGTGCAACCGGTTGGCCCTAAACCAAATGCTATTCCTTATGCAATTTTTTTGAATGCATGTGCACATCTTGGGGCCTTGTAGAGCTGAAAGTAGAGCTGGAAGGAGGACTTCAGTCACATTTGTGTGTGAGGGATGCACTTGTTCACATGTATTGGAAGTGTGGCATCTTTTTTGATGCATGACTGTTTTCTGAGAGGCTGCTGGTTTTGTCAATCAGACTTGTGACTTGTGATTTATGGGGTGCAGTGTAATCACTTGGAATGTGATGATTGGTGGATTTGCAGAACATGGTTGTAGGAGTGAAGGAGCTGATCACTTCCCCAATTGGTTTGGGGTGACTATGAGTCTCATGTACAAGTAGACATTTGTGTCATAGACTCTAAATTTTTTTTCACATGTGTTGGATGGCTTAGAACTGCAGCTTGTTGCCATAGTTCTTGTAAATGATTTGTAATGTTTGTGTTTTTTAACACCTTTAGTACATTAAACTCTTTCATTACTTTTTCATTTGTAATGTTTGTGTTTTTTAACACATTTTGTACATTAAACTCTTTCATTACTTTGTCATTTGTAATGTCTTGCTTTTATTTTGCATTTGTGCATGTATTTGTCTTCAAGTATGCATTCTAATGTAAACACATCCATTTTTTGCCTTAAAGTTGAATCTTTTGGGTGTACAGGGCATATCTTGTCACTTTAATTCTCATTACTTGTTAAATTAGTTTTGTTCTTTATAAAGAAAATAGCCTCCAATAAATTCAGCCTATGTACGTATTATAAGTAAAGATAGGCATGATAATATGGGCTCTAGGGGGGTTTATAAGTAATTATAGGGGCCTGAAAATTCAAAAAAATAAATAAATACCCCCCCTAAAAATACCCCAGCGCCGCACGTGGTACCCAGAAAATACGAAGAGTGTCCTCCCCGGGTTAGTAAGTAGAATGAAGTAGAGAATGGTTCAAAATACCCAATTGCTAACAATTTATTTATGAAATTGAAAAATGCCAATCCCAATGGTTGTAATGTTTTAATAAACAATCTATACCTAAATATTTTATTTTCTTCCAAAAATATTGAAAATTGAGTTAAATAAAGGTCTTCAAAGTTTCTTTTAGAATGGAGATCCCATAACTATCCATAAACTACCCACAACTAAAATTCCTCATAACTTTCATCTCATAAATCAAAATGGGATGATTCCAAACTTTCCATGCATATATAAATCTAAAAAAAAATTCAAATTTTTATTTAAAAATAAAGTGATTTTTGAAGAAGTTTTTTTGCTGCCCGAGGTGCCCGCTAAGCAATGAAAACTACATATGCTACAATAACTTTTTAACCATGTCCTCAAGAGTTATAAAAATTGTTGGGCCTTAAAGCTTTTCCTTGGGCAAATGTTGTGTGAAATTTCAAAGAAAAAAAAAAATTTCCATTTGTAGCGAGTTGCCCCAAATCGCTATGTTGCCAAAAAATGCCATTTGGTCCTTTAGGGGTTAACCTATTAGTGAGAATATCACACTAATTTGTGTAGATAATTGAAATATATTATTATATTATACTAAATTACTAATCTCCACAAAAATACAAATTTGAAGTGATCCTAGTTTTTCAACCTCACTAATAAGATACACTAATATAGTTACTTATCTATGTCAAATTGTGTAGTTCAAAACATTTTTGAACATGAAGGGGAGGGTCCTTCTTAAATAGTATTAGCTCCGTTGATGAATTATCTTTCAAGAGTAAGTTAGGAGGTTTTAAAAGTGCTCCACCTCTAAAATTGCCCACCTTCTCAAATGTGCACTATTTATACTTTTTCATTGTATCATCAATATACAAACAATGGACAGTTGAAGAAGTGGGCAAATTTAGAGCCCTATGCCATTTCAACTTCAAAAATTCATAACTAATTCCACAAAGCTTCAAAAAATACGAAATGACTTGGATTACATGTCAGTTCCACTTGACTTTCAAGTAAAATATTTCAAGAAGTTTCACCTCCCCCAAAATTCAGTTTTACCTCTTAAATGGACGCTTTAAGGACCTTCTAGCCACTTTTCAAGAACCCGTTCCTTCTTGACTTCATCTTCTTGAAGAATACCCACTACCCATGTCCATATGTCCAATTGGCGTAGATAATAGAACCACCCTCGGCACACCCTTCTTTCACGTGGGAGCGAAGCCTATGTAGTTCTTTCTTCTTCTCCACTTCAGCAAACCAGACAGCAACGTCACACTCAGTCATTCTACTGTACTATCCAGCAATCAAATCTACATTTCCTCATCAACCTCGAAGAAAAAACACCCAATAACGTACAAACACTGATCACAGTCGCAAGCAACTCACACAAGGAAAATGCACAAACCAAGACCCAGAAAAGTACACCAAAAAGAGAGCATACTCACTGTCGCTCATCATGTCATTCATTTGGCAGCAGCAGTCTACTTGTGAGGTAGGCCGGCTGGCATTGACTGATTAGCTTTTAAAGACCTCAAGATTATCCAAAACGGTTCACAACATTCACACACCATTATAATTCGGTACCTGCGACACGTGCACCAGGAACTTTGGATGAAAGCCAAACCATGATCTGCTTCAGTTCTCCGAACCGTTTATGAAAATTAAGTTACCAACAGTACCGTCAGTACAATACTAACAGGTTACAGAGAAAAAACAGATCAGAATCAACATGAATAAAGAAAATTAACTTATTCGAAACGCAAGGATTTCAGTTGGATATGTGGGTCGTCGTAAACACCGTCTTCGCAGCGTCATAATCTTGCGCAGTAAGTTAAGTTAAGTCTGCGCGGTGAGAATATAATTTCTTCAGTTGGGGACCAGCTAGCTAATCACTTATATTGCACTCCACCATTCTCCTAATTTCTGGCAATCTGGAGGGAGTTTGGTCTGACTGGTACGGTTGCAGTCTTTTCATCGAGCTTGTGTCGGGCTCCAAGCTTGAGGGGAATGCTTGAACTGCTTGTGCTTCAATTGCTTTGCCGTTTTGAACCTTTTCGGTACGGTGCTTGGGGATGTGAGGAGTGAATTGTCTGTGGGAGGGAGTGGCTATGGCGAGTTTCGAGAGGAGTGGCTGCGGATTTTGGTGAGGGAGAGACTGGGGTGATTTGAACGGGGAGTGAGAGGGAGTCACCATTGCCGGGTACGTTGTTTTCCGCAATCTGGTCCTCTTCTTTGTGGGGATCAGTTTCGGTCTGGCAGTGTCGGGCATCGCCATCTCTGTTTTTGCTGTGGTGTGGCGAGGTGGGTGTGATGAGGATGTCTGGGATGACAGCTTTATGGCATCTGCTGCTGATGCTACTCATCGCGGTCACAAGCGTGGGCGTGACGGATGCCGTGGCGTCGCCGCTGGGCCTCGGCCACCGCGTGACGTCCGTCTACGACTTCCCTGATGGCCGAGGTTTCATCGCCGATCTGGAGGTCATCGAGCAAAGCACCCTCTACGGTGCGGATATCAACGAGCTGCGCATGACTGTCAGGTACCAGCTCACAAGCTTGTAGTTCTATTCTGCAATCCCGAAATCTTGCCTGAAGCATCATTCTGTGCAATCCCGAATTGCAATCTTCTCCCTCCTTCCCTTTCTCCTGAGCGCAGAATTTTGTATCTTCGATTACGACTTTTGTACAGAGCTTGTCCCCAAATTTTGTCTCGAATTACATAATATCATCCATTTGTTCAAGATGTTGTTGTGCATTGCTTGCTAAGTCTGGTTCCCAAACACTGATCTGCAATCTGTACTAATCGTTACCCGAGGCTGTTGAAGCGAGAAATACTCCCCAATGTTGAAGCAGTGTGAGTTCATTGTTTGCTAAGTTTGGTTACCCCACTCTGATCTGCTATCTGCACTGACTGGACTGTTGGAGTGCCCAAAACTCTATTGAATACCGGCCTGACTTTTTCGCAGAATTGAAGGCCAATTCCGCATCAACGTCCAAATCTCCGACCCAACCACTTCCCGCTGGGAAGTCCCTCTTTCATTAGTCCCGCGTCACGACCCCCGCGCCCCCAATTCCAACCCCCGCTTCACCCTCCCCCAACTCCCCCTCCTCTCTCTCACCTACACCACCAACCCCTTCGGCTTCGCCGTCACTCGCCTCTCCAACTCCGAAGTCCTCTTCAACTCCACTCCCAGCGTCACTTCCGAGAAGAATCTCTCCTTCAACCCACTGGTCTTCAAGGACCAGTACTTGGAGCTTTCGACACACATCCCTTCCGAGGCTACGCTGTTTGGGCTGGGTGAGAGCACACGTCCTGATGGACTTCCCCTCGTGAAGGGCAAGACATATGCTCTCTGGGCGACGGACATCGGCGCCTTTGTGGAGGATGTGGACTTGTACGGGGCGTATCCGTTCTATTTGGATGTTAGGGAAGGGGGGATGACGCACGGAGTGTTGTTGTTGAATAGTAATGGAATGGATATTCAGTACGGGGAGGAGTTTCTCACGTGGAGAGTGATTGGAGGGACTTTCGAATTTTACTTCTTTGCGGGGCCGTCGCCGTTGGAAGTGATGGATCAGTATACGGAGCTCGTGGGGAGACCCGCGCCTATGCCGTTTTGGAGCTTTGGTACGTTTGGTTTGCGCTTTTCTGACTGTATTTTCCCGTCACTAGGCTCGCAGTTTGTCGTGTTTTTTTCTGATTGCTGTGGTTCCATGTTCAATATCTTGTGGTAAATCTGTTCAAATGGGAGTGTAACTCTCCACTGGACTACAGAAACGTTTCGCAAACATTTTCAGGTGTCTTAGCGCAATCAGTTACTAACAGTATTCGTGCGTTTTATGTTACCGTTTCGAGCCCCCATCCCTTCACAAGGCTCTTTTTTTTTCTTTTTTTTTCTCTTCTATAATTTGCTCTGATTCCATGTAAAATATTTTATGGTGAATGTGTACAATTGAGAGTGTAGCGCTCCACTTCATTTTATAAGCCTTACTTAACGATTTTCATATGTATCTGTTACTCTCTTTGTGCGTTTCTACGAGCTAATAATGCAGGAAGACTAGGAAGCCAATACTGCGGGTAGGCAAAAATTGAAAGGTATGTTACCCCGCAGGGAGGCATTTTACACCCCTCTTCGACATGCTTGTTGAGATACTTTCCAATCAAGCATGTTGAACGGGGCGATAAGTTTACATTTCGATTTTGCCTACCCAGGAGTTATGGCTTCCGGGGGCGCCCTACTTATGATATGAAAGAATTTACTTGACTTGTTGTGCACCTACTAGTGGATTAAAGCTTTGGTCTAACAGCTACCGTTGTGCTACGGTGAGCAGGTTTCCATCAGTGCAAATGGGGTTACAAGAATGTGTCCGACCTCAAGTATGTGGTGGAGAATTTCAAGAAGGCGAAAATTCCACTTGATACCATGTGGAACGACATCGACTACATGCAAAACTACTTGGATTTCACGGTTAACTCTGTCAACTATCCTGAGGATGAGTTAAGTAATTTTGTGGAGGAGCTTCATGCTAATGGACAGCATTACGTGTTGATTCTTGACCCTGGTATGCATTTTTCATCTATCTCTCTCATCAGAATTGGTCCGACCTGTTTATAATTTGGTTCTTCGGATTGAGATTGAGATTGTAGCCGGTGTACTTGATGACAAGGTTGCTGTAAGCTTCCATCTTCGTTCAGAATTTCGCTCTTAATTCCCGATTGTGTAGGATTCTGAAGGTGGTGTTAGCGAGTTCTTATGGATGAATTTAAGTTCACCTTAGAACTAGATTCACTTGAGAACTCCAATCCTGGCAATAAGTGTGAAGTTCGACGGCGAACTGACGGCGAAGTAGGATTGGTGTTGATTTACTCCAATCCTAACACTAAGTGCCAAAGTATGCTCAATTCCAAACAGGACTTGGGTCTTAAGCTGGGATTACTGACTGACGAGTGTCTCTTCGCGCTGTCCCAGGAATCAGTATGGCCTACAACAATTACAGCACCCTCGAGCGCGGCCTCGCCCAAGACATATTCCTCAAGGATGAGCAAAGCAACAATTACCTGGCGCAAGTGTGGCCAGGCCCTGTGTACTTTCCGGACTTCCTGAACCCCAAGGGTCGGGCCTGGTGGGCCAACGAAGTCTCCGAGTTTCATAGAACGGTCCCCTTCGACGGGCTCTGGATCGACATGAACGAAGTTTCCAACTTCTGCAACGGCACGCAGTGCAAGTTCAATGGCGTGGTTTACCCCAACCACAACGAGTGCTACCTGGAGTGCAAGCAACCGACTTCCCAGTGGGACGACCCGCCGTATCAAATCGTCCGCCGTGGGGCGTATGAGCATATTGGTGACAAAACGCTGGCCATGAGGGTGAGCCATTTTGATGGTACCTTGGAATATAATGCCCACAATTTGTTTGGGTTGTCGGAGTCCATTGCGACCAATGAGGCGCTCGTGGCCACACGGAAGAAAAGGCCCTTCATTCTTTCCAGGTACGGTACCTGTTGTCCTTTTTGGAAATGGTTTGAAGCGTGTAACTTTGCGACACGTGGTTTTCACTGCGTGAATTTAATTGTGATTGGTGGTAATGACATAATTTTACTGGATAGAACATTTGCTAAATCTCGCCACATTTGAGAACATCGTCCCCTCCCTTGTTCCTCTTGTGGATCACGATTGCTGACCAGTGGTCTTAAATGTGATTCTCTCAATTACCTCAAGATTCTCAAAACACTCGCTGATAACTGTGCTAAAATTTCAAATTTCACACTATGATATTCACATTTCCTGTAACTATAGAAGAACTTGGATAGAGGATTTGCTAAGTTTCGCAACATTGGTGCCATCCCCTGCAGGTCGACGTTCGTAGGCTCGGGTGCTCACACCGCCCACTGGACGGGCGACAACGCCGCGACCTTCAAGGACCTCGAGTACTCCATCGCCAGCATCCTCAACTCCGGCATGGTGGGTCTCCCCATGGTGGGCGCCGACATTTGCGGCTTCGCCGGCAATACCACCGAGCACCTGTGCAACCGCTGGATCCAACTGGGCGCCTTCTACCCCTTCTCCCGCTCCCACAACATCATCGAAGCCATTCCCCAGGAGCCTTACGTCTGGGACTCCGTGGCAGCTTCCGCCCGATCAGCTCTCGGTTTACGTTACCAGCTTCTCCCTTACTTCTACAGCCTCATGTTCGAGGCTCACAACAGGGGCGCTCCCATTGCAAGAGCCTTGTTTTTCGCTTTTCCAGAGGATGCCAACACTTTGAATGTCAGCAAGCAGTTTTTACTCGGAAGTGGAGTGTTGGTCACCCCTGTGACACTCCCCGAGGTGACATCAGTGAAAGGCTACTTCCCTAAAGGCACATGGTACAACATGTTTGACTTCAGCTCCAAAATTGAAAGCAAGGGAGAGAACATAGAAGTTGATGCGCCCTTGGACTCTATCAACGTTCATGTTCATGAGGGGACGATTCTCCCAATGCAGGAGAAAAAGCTCACTTCCGTAGAGGTGATGAAAACGCCGTTCACTTTGGTGGTGGCGTTCCCTGGTGGACAAGCCGCGGGATACGCCAGAGGAAAGCTTTTTGTGGACAATGGAGATGATGTGGAGATGGTGATTCGGAAGGGGAGGTCTAGTTTTGTGAGTTTCGTTGGGCAGCAGTCGGAGCAAAGAGGTGTTTTGACTTCAAAGGTGGTGAGTGGCGACTATGCTATCCAACAAGGCTTGGTTGTGCAGACTGTGGTTATCCTTGGGGCGAATAATGCACCTTCTGCTGTGAAAGTGAATGGCCAGGCGGTATCAGCTTCTGTTTCGGTGAAATTTGATCATGCTGTACTCACGATCTCCGGGTTAAAATTGTCGGTGGGGAAGGAGTTCCAACTCCAGTGGACTACACAAGCACATTCTAGTATTTAGAGCAGAAACGTGGGATTGTACTGTACTAGCTAGTGGTGGCAGTTTTTAATGCTATTTAGGAGGTGTAAATTGCAGGTGTAGCATACTGAGTTGCGCAATTTTGGAACAAGGGTCTAGGGATGATGCGATCGGAAGTCTCAGACCTGGTTCTTGTTAGATTACTACCGACACCACATTGGCTCGAAAGACCTTGACTTTTGACCCAAGTGATACTGCATACCAGTAATTAGTAAGCCATTGTTGCTGTGTTGCTATTTCTAATGTATATGATATAGGGACTATAATCAGTCCCTGAAACTTGTTCAATATAAGCTAGCTGGCACCTCAATACAGTGAAATTCATAGTTTCATGTAACTAACCTCGACTCTTGGCGACTATTGTATTTTTATGTTTGCATTGTAGTCTTTTGGCAGTTGTGAAAACTTGCGGTTCTCTGCACTAGACGGCAACGGTCACAAAAATAAGACTCGTAAAAGTCTGTCATTCGCGCTTGACGCTTAGTGCGACTGGCGAGCACTTGCCTTATTCCTGGGCACCAAGAAATCTGGATTCGTTTTCTATGGGCGCTGAGGCAGCTTCAGGGTGTCAGTGTTTTCAGGAACTCGAGGCCCTCGCCTGTTGGCATATCATTAGGGAATTTCTGGAGAGAAATGCTGCCAGAGGACAAATCAGACAATGCTGGCGATATATATATATATATATTTTTTTTTTGACACAAATGAATGCTGGCGATATTTTGGTAGCGAAAACTGCTAGGCCACATTTTCTAGAATGGTGCATCTCCTCATAACTTCTACAGTACTTTATCTAGTTTTGAACAATCAATAAATTCTTGTAGGTGACCTTACTTCTGTAAATTTGTGTTGTTGGGTTCCCTGAGAAGGTATTTCAGTAGCTTAGAAAGTAGAATCACTATGGCATGGTTTTGGCAGGTTTATGGCAGGTTTATGGCAGGTTTATGGCATGGGCAGTACCCAGGAGTTATCATACCTGGCTATCCGGGTCAACATTTCATGCAAAATAATTAATTAAAGTTGGGCAAAGTGGTTCAATAGGCATTTTTAGAATTATCTCATTAATTTATTTTTATCAAAATTTAGGTACCTTGTATGTGGTCACTTTATGCATAAGTATTCTACATTTTACTTCAAGTGGGTTAATGTTTGATTTCCAAGGGGAAGGCAATTGCTTACAAAAGTGAGGAGATAGGAAGTACAACAATCCATGTGGGATATGTAAATTAAGACATGAAAGAGTTCAAATGCTCATAACCAAGTTATAATAATGCAACAATTGTTTTCACAACAAAACTTTAGACCTCCACAACTTTCTATTGGAGACTTCAATTCACAATTGAATTTTGGAGGTGAAATTTAACTTGATATCCTATATATCTTTAGTGAGTATTTTTGAAAAAAGTTGATTTATAATGCTCAAATGACATCTGAAATTTTGATGTGAACATAATTATAGTAGAACCACCCATTATCAGCCACTTAAGCATTTTGTGCATGATCTGGAGTAGTAGAAGGCATTGTTAACTTTTTGCCCTATAGATAGATAGAAATGATGGGTGTTGTCAAATAACATAATTTTTTTTCTTTAAATTCAAATTGTTATGACTTTTAGAAGCCAAAAGTTGGCATGCACCCATCCCCAACACATAGATTTTTCCATCATTGCTCATCTAAAGACTAATTTGGCTCTCAAAATGAAGCATATGTGTCATAATAGTGATGGCTAGAAGGTGGTGTGAAACCAAGAAACAAATGATTACTTATCAATCATCTCTCTATTGAATTTTCCATTACCTATGTATTGACCATGGGGCTTGGTTGGTCATAGGTGGTTCTACCATACTTTGTTTTTCTTTGAGCTCCCACCTTGCTTCAAATATTCCATAACCTTTGAGGATTGATGAAGAATAATGAACCTCACTAAGAGGTTCTCTTTACCCTTCCTACTCACAATATATCAATGAAGTTTAGCCCTTCATATCACCAAACAAAAATATCTTGATATTTGATGGTACATGCAATACTTTAATTTAAAAACTAAACTATTAAATTTTCAACATTATGTGACTTGAATTTTACTGTTTGATTCATTTTTCTAATATTTAGGCATTTGTAGCATTGATTTAATTGTTTTCCAACTCCATCTAGAATAATTTCCATGAAAATTGAACTCTTAATTAATCATTTAAAAAAATTCATGCCAACCTTGATAACCGGGTACAATTGTAGGACTACTCCACATAGTTAGAGATCTTCTGTCCAATGGAATTCTAATTATTACAACTTATTTGCTACCTTCTTAGATGTCAATTGAGAGCATTAGATTTTTATGGAAATGAATTATCTTTATTGAATTTCTCATCTAGTAATGCCACAATGCAAGACTCAAACTCCATGCCATATAACAAACATTAATTCAACCCAAATTGCCTCCCTAAAACCACCATTATCATTTTCTATACATCTCCAAAATCTCTCTCTCTATATCTCTATATTTGTGTGTGTGTATATGTATATGTATGTATGTATGTATGAATGTTGAAGAAGCAATTATAGAACATCTATGGAAAAAAACTTTGATCCTTCATAACTTTTACATTATACAATATGTATGAATGTCATGTTCCTTGGCGCATTGAAACCTACTTTCACTTGCCAACTAGAAAATATGAAAATATAACCAATCTCATAATACTAACTAGGTACAATAGCAAAAATTAGCAGTTTTGAAGGTATAGTTATCAATCATAAAAATAGATAGAAGCCTACATAAGCTATTTATAATGATAAAAAATACTAAATATAGCACTTGCGGTTTGAACACCTTAACTTGTAAGGACACAACCCCCTATGACCAAAGTAGTCACCAAAATTCTCGAATTATTGGCCCAATAGATGCATTCTCATTTTCTACAATCAATAGTGAAGTCGTCCATCAAACCATTCTAGTCCATAGCATCCTTATAGGCTTAACCCTTGACAAACTTGTCCCCCCATGACCAAGCTAGTCACCAAAATACTCCTATTATTGGACCAATAGGTGCATTTTTTGTTTCTACAATGAACAATGAAGTCACTTTTGATCCCATTGCCCTCCAAGGGTTAACCCTTGAACGTTGGGTTGATGACCGTGGAAATCAGTCATTTTGGAACCGTATGACATCATCCACTTTAGAAAAACAAGAAATACTCATTGGGAGTCAAACTACTGTAGAAGATCTTCCCTTTCCACTCCTCATTCTGAAGATGAATAGCTGCAATTCTGTCCTACATAGGAGAATTCCTTGTCATTCATCAGACAATAATTGTCTGCTGCATCGTTCAAGGGTTAATTACCGTATCCTGCATTTGTATGTTTGGGTCTTTAGAAGAGCAGAATTTCCATTCGTAAAACCCAGTCACCAGAAATGTGACATCTGCGCATCACCCATGGTCTTTGACACACTCTGGACTTCTAGGGTTTCGACCATATTAACTTAGCCACTCCACCTCCAATGCTCCCAGAAAACTTCAAAACGGCTCTGAGTTTAATGTCCCATACTCTTTGCCGCAAACTAGCACGCTTCGCAGTATATAATCTCAGTTCGTAAAATTTGAAACTCATGTCTTTGAATAAACCCAAAGACTGCAGCAAAGTAAAGATATACTATTCCACGGGGGATGACACTTGGACCCAACCGGCTTCCCATATGCCGGACACAACACCCCACAGTCTGACGTGGATCTCTCAAAAACTCTCTCCAATTTTAGGGTTAGTAGCGGTCCTACTGGTGATTAGGGTTTCGGCATGTTCACAGATTTCCATCTCCTCCTGCTTCTTACTTTAGCTGCGATGTCGGCGCCGATGTTTTCTCGTCTTACAAGACATGTAGTTATTGAATTTCGCTAGTTTCTGAAGGGTTTCCATTTGATGTTCGTTGTGTGAAGCCTTTTGGTTATTTTGCATACTATTTTTTCCTACTCGTGATGTGCCCCATATCGAGTCTGCAGCAGTCCTCCTGTCCATGGAGGTCCGACTGCCGCATGGGGCACAAATCCCTCGCTGACTAGAAGATGATGGAAAGGGTTACGTTCCTTTCTTCCATATATGTGAGCAAAAGTTTTGGACCAGTGCTTCTTTATCTGATCGTCGGGTTTTTCATACCGATGGATCCGTTCCCTGAAGCAACACTGCCAAGGTGGAGGCGCCTAGGAAACGCCTCCGTTCTGTACGCGACTCTCGCTATGCCTGTGCTGACCTTTCTGTGTGGCTCTGGTACGACGGGTTGCTGACATCTGAGATTAAAAGACGTTGTCTTGTTTTTCCACGTTTGTTAGATTTAGGGTTTTGCTATGGCGGTAGAGCTTGGTGATGAAGAAAAGCAGACGGGCGGACTGAAATGATGCCATGTTGATTGTCTGTACCCGGCCATCCGTGGTCCCTGAAAGCTGCATTCGCCTTAATTTTTTTGCACAGGAGGATGTTTAGAATAACCTCTCAAAGTTTACGTGTGGAAATACTATACACCTCTGATAATCTGATGCGTATCTTCAGTTAGGATTCAACGATAGTCTTGAATGATGATGAGAAACAACATTTTCCAACACTTGGACTGATGTTCATGATGTCAAACATGCTGCGTTCTTTCTGAATTCAAGTAGTCTGAGGTTACGTTGATATTGTTATTGACCGAGATTGTGGGATGAGATATCTACGCAAATCTTAGGACACCTTCTTACATGGCATATGTCATGGATGAGAGTGAATGTTCTCTGACAATCTTACGTTCAAGGGTCGAGTTGCTTGGTGACTCTTTCTGTTGATGATAAAACAAATACCTTTCTCCAACCGAACTGCTTCAAGCATTGAGGAAAGCTATTTGGAGACCTGAACTGAAAGATTTTTCTTCTTAGTTAATAGTTTTTGTATGAGTTGAAGAGGCCTCTGGTATCTGGTGCTGCCTGAGCAAGCTTAGCGTTTGTAATGATGCAGCGCCTCGTAAAAGTTGCCGATATTGAGATGGTCAGGCGCGACGTGGGCTGGGTTCTCCCTTCACCATTACTTATGTCCTGTTCACATTTTTTATATTTCAGTTCTGGTTCATTCCTGGCTTAGGTTTTGATCCTTTTTGACTTACCAGTGTGAAAAGATTGAAGCTTGTTCGGGCATTAATGCGCATTGAGCCCTTATGTCACTGTACTAGCTTTCTCGATATGTTGGAGCAGGATGTGGAATCGGACAGTGGAAACTTAAATTTGGACTCCTCGTGAGAGTTGTCTCGTTCAAGTACTCGTGCTTCATTTGAATTTCTCGGATGATGAGAAACAACCTATCACTTGATATGTGGCAACACTA
Source organism: Straminergon stramineum (assembly GCA_963920665.1). NCBI lineage: Eukaryota > Viridiplantae > Streptophyta > Bryopsida > Hypnales > Calliergonaceae > Straminergon > Straminergon stramineum. Next base: position 8,270,985 of record OY987264.1, read on the forward strand.
TGAAGGGATAAAATTTAATGAACTTCTCTGACGAACCGTTATACAAAATCTCGGATGCCTAATCTCGCTATCTGGCTGCAATTTTCATCACGATTGGAACAACCGATAGCTTAACAAATCGGAGACTTCGTGAGTTTGAAACTTTCGTCTTTGCATTGGTGATTCCAGCAAAACGGGTAAAAGAAGGGCCGAACGGGCATTTCGGCATGTAATGAGAGACATGCCTAAACCTTAGTTAAAGAGAAACGGTCGAATTTAGTTAACACTCACTGCAATCAGCAGCTTCAAGGTTATCAAGCACTACGACTGAGGTACAGAGTCTACCAGAGACCTGCCATGAACATTGCCCATTGGTAGAGAGGCACACGTCCCATTACATACTTTGCATGATAAGAAGCAATAGCCTTGTAGGATAATGAGACGGACTGATGGTCCAGTTGCAGATCCATGCCTATCCTGTACATAAGTTAATAAGAAGTTGCCTGTCTCCCCCAAAGATTCCTTTCCGTCTGTAATCCGTTAACTTTCCATCTCTTATTGAAAGAAATGTTATTGACTGAAATACGACCCGAATAGTTATGTCTGTAGTTCTAAACTGCCCAGACGCCTGAAGAAAGGTTCCTCGATGTGGTCCCTGTTCAGGGGTTCCGTTTAATGGATTTCTTGGTTGGACAGGAATGCAACCTGTTTCAACAATTCGCCTTGGCTGGTTCGAAAGCTCCAGCGCATGCTTTGGGAGGCCTTCATTGATCATACCCGTGTGGTGTGGATTAAAGCCTCAAACCTGTGCGCGCTTTACTCGGATAAAGTCGGGCTGTTCCTCAAGCGGTTTGATAGTATCTGTTTGCAAACCAAGCTTCTCGGAGTTAGATCACACATGAGCATTCAGTGGAACCTGGCGCACCCCACAGATCTGAGTTCTCAATTGAGAGGCCAGGCTCCTCCCTCTAGGGGATGTTGCCGTCTTCGTTCTGGTTTTGTCGTGGCTCTCAGTTGTTGTTTTGCTTTTTTAAGTCGGAAATCGTAAGAAAAATTTCCGCCGGAGGCTTGTCCTCCTGGTTCGATGTACTGTTTCCCTTATCAATGGAAATCGTCCGTTTGTTTCCAAATATATATATATATAGTTATGTCTGTTTTATAATTCAATCTAATAAACTTACAACAAATCATAAAATTATACGAATTTTTCTTGACACTAATCAACTTTGCCTCAAAGTTTGGGAGTTTGACACTATTTCACTCGATAAAGTTTTAAAATTCATGAAGATTTTAATAAAAATTTCAAAAAGAATTTTCTATCCCTTTACCCAAAAAATCTTGAAGATTTTGTAATTGGGTTAAAAAGTGTTTTTTTCACCTATATAAAATAATTTAAATAAAATTTAAATATTTTCTAAATAGATTTCAAGTATATAATTGTGTTACTTACAGCTCAACATGTTTGAAGTTTCTACAAAAAATCTAATTTGTCAAATAATTATGAAGTTTTTTGTAAGTGTACCAAACATTTTGAAAGCCACTGTACATGTCTTAAAGTTTTCAAACTTTTGATTGAATTTAGAGGACTCAAAACAAGTTTGGTGCGAAGGCCTTGTTAGATTTTGAAGGGTAGAGATGAAATCCTATATACCCAAAAAAACTATTTAAGGCCATATTCGTTATATTGAGACTTTTCGCAGATTTTGAGACATAATGTTAGTTATTGGAAAATTCATTTAAAAAATTAGGAATTGAAACCAAAAATAAATAATGCTCAAATAGTGATCCTATAATGAAATTCTAAAAGTTGGTGTTGTAACGTATTTATAAAAAAATACCAGTAAAGAGATAAAACAGTTTATCCTCGAGTCGAGGATAAAATTGAGACTGCGAAAGGTCTCAATATAACGAATATGGCCTTATTTCAATAACTTTGCTCTTATTCTACCTTGTGTGGCTTATTGAAACTCAACTCTTTGTACCTTCTATCTTTTGCACCTTTCCTTTTAAGCTAGGTCTTTTTCTTTGTATCTATCATTTGCATCTTTGTGTCCACTTACAAGGTTTTTTTTGTATCTTCCCACCATCCAAGTCATATAAATTTAGATCAAACTTTGTTTATAAAGACCCAAGGAGACCAAATGGGAGGATATCTTGATGAATGATAAATGTCAAATGTATGAATGTAGGGATTCTAATTCTTTTATTCAATATATCATAGCTCGGTATCTTTGGTAGTGTTCTCTAGTACATCTTGTGTCAATTTTAGAAGACAAGGAATAACATGAATATACTACTCCCTTTGTCCCAAAAGAAATCCTTGATTTTCTAAATTTGCTTGTCCCAAATTAAATTTGATGTTTAAATTGTGTCTGGAAATTGCCAAATTGATAGAACTTGAATCACTAGAACTCTAATCACAATGACTCCCAAACTCTAATTGCATTGAATCTTGGTTTGTAAGTGTAGTTTCTTCATAGGACATGATCAAATACGAATCACAGTCTCTAGTTGCACAAAAAAGATGTGAAAATATTGACTTTAGGTCATCAAAATTCACTAAAGGAGTTGATCAAAGTTGACTGAAATTCATCAATGCTAAATGGAGAGAACCTCATTGAAGTAAACTTCACACGAGTTAGTAGCTAAACATCCAGAATTCATTGCACTAAAGCTACTTGAAGAAATCAAATAAATTGTCAACAATGCTACATTTTTTTAACATGGTTTGCTTCACTTTTAGGGTGAAACTTTTAAGCCTATTGGGGTTCATTAGAAGCTACAAGAACTATACATTTCCATCTAAGTAAGAGCATCTTAGTACTAATCTAGCTTGTTTCAAGAAATCATGGATTTATTTCGAGACAGAGGGAGTAGTATATGGTTAGAATATTTGTAAACATACTATTTCACATGGTGAACTAAACAAATAACACTGCAAAAAATATGAGTCTATATTGCCATTCCCTTTTTTTGTTGTGTTATCTTCATTTCTTTGAAATTAGACCATGTGAAATCACACATAACAATGATTATTGATTGTTATGTGTTCTAAAAACATTGTTGAAAAATGAAGAATACATAACAATATCTCTAGGATATCTAGGCTTTCTTGAATTTAATCCCTAAAGTTTATTGGATTGAAAATTAGAAAATATTCCCCCAATTGCTAAAAAACAACAAGTTTGTAAAATAGTTTTAAAAATCAAAATCTATCCACTTTTAGAATTTGTAGTTGTAGGATCTTATTCTTCATTAGTACAAGAATCTTGTCTAAAAAATTAGGTTCTAAGAGTAATGTATGTGTGAGATAACAACCAAACAAAGACCAACACTCTATTTTTTCAAGGTTGCCTAAGCTTTTGACAATGACAATAAGGCAAACCCCCCGCCCATTGCCATTAACACACACACACATCTTAAAAAATGTTATAAAAATCTAAGACCGTTGATCTAACCGATCAAGAAATTCTTATAATTGTTGATGCTCTGGGATATATAATATGATATTGAATACAAATGTGATATTGAATACATAACACATACGGCATCTAGAATACATACCAAATACAAATGGAAACATATGGCATATATATATGTATGACAATACAATATACATTTTTAGATATTCCATATCGTTTGCAAGCAAACAAATGTTAAAGAAATACAAATATGAGAGTGGGGCATTTATCACAAGCACATGTCTCTTTATAATGGAAGAGTGACATGTGTATCCCTTTCAAAGATTTTTTGAAAAGTTTAACCACCAATGGAAAAGTGACACGTGTACCTCATCAATTTTTCATATATGGTTTCCTTGGAAAGCCACAATTTCTCACAATGTACTCAAAAGAGGAAGTAATAGCTTGACATTATTACACTAGTACTTGACAATGTGGCTTTGTTAAGCTTTCAAGCCCTTTAACTTGATCAAATTCTACTTTGCAAGCTAGGAAGAAGTATGCAAAATTTCAAAGCAAAATAATGCTTTGCTCCACTATTCCAAATGGGAGGAATAAAAATGTAATTTTTTAACCAACTATTAGATCTTTGTAAAAATTAGATTCCTTAGAAGATCATCTCATTTTTCAATCTCAAAATTAAATGATAAAAAAATTTCATACTTCACATCAAATGCCTAGAACACTTAAATACCATTTTGGATTCAAAAAAACTTTTAGGGCTTAATAAGCAAACTCTTACATCTAGTGAATGCTATTACAAATAGCTTCATGTCACCTTTGGCACATTTTTGCCAAATAATTAATTAAAATTAATAGTATTATTTTATTTTTTCATTAAAAAATTATTACATATTTTTTCTTAACTTTCAACAATCCTTCAAATTATCTTGAAAGTTGAACAATGGCTTTTTCTCTACTAATAGAAAAATGTTAAGGTAAACTTGCCTATGACATGCAAAATGAGTGGTTTGTACTATTGCCACGAGCCAAAAAAATCAGATTTTTTTCAATATAAAGACAAATGTGAGAAATGAAGGAAGCAATTGAAATTTTAATTTTTGGACAAAGTATGAGTTTTTTATGAATTTTTGAAGTGTACTAGCCAATTGACCCAATGAAGTCTCTAGACTACCCCAAATCAACAAAAAGTGTTTCTATAATGTTCATTTTGCTACAGAAATCAGGCACAACATTTTCTAATATGGCTACAAGATTTCCTAACATAGCCATGACATGAAGGAATAAAAAATAACTTTTTATGATGAGTTTACACTAGAAAGGTATAAGTGTCCTATGAAGTCATTGGTAACTCCATTACCATCTCCTAAAGCAATAATTATGGTTACAAATCAATCCATTGTAGTCCTAATCCCATTTATTACAAAAAATCTATCATGCCTTGATGTAAGCCTGTCATAAATAGTTCTCTAGGAGCATGTCATGGAAGATTGGTCTATCATAGGCAGGTTTACCTTAGTCATGAATTTCATTGAACTCATTACTTTTCAAAGAATCTATGATTTGCTATAAAGTTAGAAGAATGAATTTTGATCTTCTATTATTTAGTCAACATGTTTTAGGATCAAGCTACACATGTATCTTTTCCAACATTTAGATTTTTTTTTATGTTTAATTTTCCTTAAATTCCAAAGCCATTTGACTTCAAAAAATTTCTATATTTTTTGCCCAAGGTGACCTTAGGCAACAATACATGCACTTCCCTAACAACATATTAACAAATTGGCATAGGGAGGGTAGGAGGGCTTCTACAATGCCATAATAACTAGAATAATCTATGTTTCACAATGCCCCACAATTCATAGGCAAGTTTGCATTCAAGATTTTTTTGCATGAAAAGGACTAGTCTTTATTTCTGTGAAAAGCAAAGGGGCCCTTGCCTTGAAGTTCAAGAATTTCATGAGCATTGTTCAAAAATTCTGGAAATCAAAGAAACCCTAAAACTAAGATCTTCAAAAATGATTCCTTCACTAAGCTTATTGCAGCGATCCCCATTTTTTTCCTTGTAATTGAGTGGCAAATGTACCAGCACCCTGTATAGAATTCGTATAATATGAATTAAAGAATTAAAAAAATATAATAAGAAAATACTCGGGCTAACATGAATTAAAAAATTAGAGAAATTACTTTCTTTTCTTATCTTGTATATTGTGGCAGCAGTGTAGGGCACACTACTGTAGTGAAACTGAAGAAGAAGAAGCAGCCAGGGACCGGGCATCCGAAGAAGAAGAACGTATTGATGTCGCAAGGTTACTACCTGGCTGGGGCGTCGGCCACAAAGTCGCCAAGACGCATTGGAAATTTGGAAGTCTCAGACGTATTGTAAGCTCTACGACATTAAGTTGCGTAAGGTACACTGATGGATCCTCTTGGATTCTGAGGTTGTTGGTTGCTTAACAATGGACTCGCAAGAATTAGGTCAGGATCGAATTTAGCTTCATCCGGCCGCTTCTGGTGTTGGTTTGTGCTCGATCAGCGAACGTTGAGTTCTACAGGTTTTCGTTCTCTAATTGCTTTATTGTAGAGACTTCGGGTTTCATTTGTGAACCGTGTCTGCGGAATTGACTGCTGCATTTTTATGCGTTTCTAGTTATTCACGTCTGGGGTTAAGCTAGTACGGCATTTTTAGTGTAGGAATTCGAAGCACTTTGAAATTACCCAGTTCACGTATCAGCGGTAAACTTATCAGGAGGTGCGCTTCATCCAGCAGCAGATTCCGGTTTTTTAAGAACATTTTATTTCTTGTATTTTGTGGCCAAGCTGACGTAGAGTTTTTGGTTTTCTTCAAGGATGACGGCCATGGAGCTGCATAGGGCCTATAGCACGAAGGAGGCAAGTATTATCTCATTTGACTGGCTATTTAGTCGGTAGGATAAAGAACCATAATGATAGGAAGGGTTGACGATTTCGTGTAATGCTCGTTGGACTTCGGCAAACAGGACTGGGATTGTTATTGTTTTTTGTGAAAATATCGTACTGGGAGTTCTAAAAGGTATTGCTCTTAGTGACACAATAAGATGTGAGGTTGAGAGGACTGCCAATCTCTTGTGAGAGGCTATGGTATGGTCATGAAAAGCAAGATTCATCAGGACTGTTTGTTTGTAGAATCAAAATCAACCTTCACTTGTGTGAAAAAGCTGGTACACGGTTGGCTTTGTACGATCTCGTCTAGCATGTTGCAGTAGGTGAAAGCATCAAAATTTGTATATCATCAATGTGACTGGTGAACCTATTTCTTGCTGGGCGTGACGTTGGCATTCTACTTTGATCATTGAATATGCGCAGGGTTAGAGGCAGGAAAGTTACAGAAGATTAGCGGGGCAAATAAACGGTGTTGAAAGTACGTAGAAGGCACAGGAAATTCATATAGGGTTCCCGGTGTTAAAATTCCCCGTGAGTCTCACTTTTCCCGATGTGTAATACATTGGGAACACCGAGAAAAGTGCGACTCACCGGGAATTTCAACACCTGGAACCCAATATGAGTTTCCTGTGAGGTGTACCTGAACGAACTTGGGAATCTATAGCTTCAAAGAAGAATCTGGTAGTCGAAGAAGCAAAGACGGATGTCTCAGCTTAGTGGCAGTTATTTTGATTATTGCTCTCCCATTTTTCGACAAATCTTTTTGCCATCTCCACGTGGCATCTTCATGAGTTCTACAATGGCAGCTAAATGGTTAACTATTTGCACAGCCGATAATGACGATAGCTTTCCAGTTAATGGTCAATTTCATTAAAACGGCGGCATTCCCTGTGTCATTTTGCAGTATCGACATCTAGGAAAAGTATAGATTCTTTACATCTAGTCCCCTTATAGATTTGAGGAATCTAGCTTTCTTATGGATTTTAGACCGTGCGGTCTAAACTACCTGTGACGTGCCTAGATTTCAGACATTTTTGAAAAATATAGATTTGTTACATATCTAGGACAGGTCTAGATTTCAGACTGTGCGATCTAAACCTTAAAAGTGACAAAAGTGACAAAGTAGCCGGAACGGCCTGCCAATTTAATGGAATTCCGCCATTTAAATGAAATTGGCCACAGTTGTTTCCGTTGCTTCCTCCAGAAACTGGGCAAGGTAAACCTTTGAGTCCTGATCGTCATACAAAGAGGTCTGATTGTCATTTACGAGTCTCAACGCAAGGTGCACCTTAGATGCTGTCACTTAGTCTAGAATGATGTAAGCTTAAAGGTAGCCCCTGCTTTGTAAAATTTATCATGCAGGCAGGCACCATTTATAATTATAGAAATAAACAATGGATTTCAGGTGTTGACGATCGGAGAAAGTGAAGTTTCTTATCGCATTATTTCGTGTGATTACATTTTGGTTTGAAATTGTTCTGAAGGCTCCCTCTTCTGTTCTTTTGACGAGTTCAAATGTGGGTATATTGAGAAGGGTGATCAAAAGGATCTGAAAGTTTACTATCTGTCGACGTCCAATAGCGGCCAGATTGTTGTTTGGGAAGAGTGAGATGTTCTTGAATTTCGAAAAGTCTGATGTGATGTGAACAAGCTACTCTCTCTTAGTTGTTATAGCGCAAGTGATGTACAGTACAGTACAGGCATTGCCATTTGTCCATTTCCTCCGTAACTTGTTTTAGAGTGTGATGCCAAAGTGGCAGTGGCAGGGGAGATTGAAGCGAGAGAGGAGTTGGGGCTGAAAACGATTCACACGACAGGCGTCAATTGGTATGCAAGCCAAGATTGTGAGTAATCTTTCGTGTTTTTTGAGAGCTTTCGGTCAGTTTTGCATATTTCATATTGCTCGTGTGATGACAATGGTAGCAACAATGGTACATTCACTAACCTTGTTAGATACTTGTAAGAGCATCACCACCCGTCTTGCAAAATGCAGGGTGATTTGGCTTCAAAATGCTGGGCCATCCAATTTGCAAGCCAAACCGCCCCACCCATAGCATGCTATAAGTTCTCAAATTTGGACTCCTTTGTAAAGTCCTTCCAATGGGCTACATTGCTAAAGGTCCATGCTATTGGGGAAAGTGCCGGTGCTCTTGTCTCATGTGGTTTGCAAGCTGGTTTGCAAGCCACGCTTTGACTTGCAAAACACCCCCATTTTGCAAGCCACCCAAGGCTTTTGGCCCAACCTCTTAACAAGTTCATCCATTTTGCAAGACAGGTGGGGATGCCCTAACAGTTGTTATATTTTCAAGTTCTCCGACACAAATGAAATGTGCAGCATACTTCCTCTCTCCAGAAAGTGAAGATAAGGAACTCCTGTTCTCGAAATTGGTCTGGTTCTGAGGCCGGCGGGAATTAAGATTTATTTCATGAACTTGAACATAGACAGACAATACGATTACAATCATAATAAAAGCTATATATTCTCACTCATGCTATACTTGAAGAAGAGCTTTCTTCAGAGTAGTATGACTCACACACGGCAAAAGAACTGTAACCCACAAGTTTCAGCTATGGCTGTACCAGCCAGCTTACACAACATTCAATCTCTACTCTCTAAAGTCCTTACCCGTGCTTTGTCACAGTTAGAATTTCACCACTCACTAGGGGAAGCATGTAAGTCTCAACGAATAAAGTCAAAAGTTTCACTCCATCGCACAATTGGGTAATCGTACACCACATATCCCCAATTCCATTGATTTACACCATGCTCATACGCCATCATAATTGGTCTATTAATTCCATGTGGGTTGGGCGCTTCAAATTCTGACATGGGATGGTCTGACCGATGGGGTAGAGGCAGCTCGAGTGTAACATTCTCCGTATTCATGAAGCAAGATTGACACATGTTGAAGTCGTTACATGTGTTGCAATGCCAACCACGTTGAGAACTGATGAGGGTTGTGCATAGATCACAAGCTCGTTGGAAACCGGAACTCACCTGCACAAAAGTAATACATTGAGGTGAGTAGGACGCTGCTTAAAAGATTCAGTAAACTAAGTTGGAAGCTCAACAGTACGTAATAGTTTTGTTGATTAGTAAGTCAATTGGACGATGATACTAATGTCTCCTGATACTTCATTTAGGCCAGGGTGAATTGACCCCCTCACTCGTCCCCAAGGGAAAACCCTGAAATTTTTTATTTGTCACGCATCACCAAATTTGCAAATTTTGAATTCATATTTGCAATCAGAGGTCCCAAATGAGGTCGGAGAGGTACAGAAGATAAATTAATGAAGCACAAAATAGGGGGTCTTTTTTTTACATGCATCCCTGGAATGACTTTGGGGGGACGAGCGAGAGGGTCAATCCACCCCGGCCTTCATTTTAGGGGTTATTTAGTGCATATTGTTGAAAATTGTGTTACCCGCAATAACCAGGACAGAGAAGCGGCATAGTTTGTACTTACCTGTTCGATGGCGAAGACTTGATTAGATGTTGGTCGGGCAACGGATCGTACGATCATTCGACCAAGCGGAGAAGGGCGACCATCACTGCTTGCTTGCAAGACTTGGACAAACAAGGGGAAGGTATATGCTTGTAGGATGCGTGGAAACGGTTCAGCTCGAAACTTGTTGCGGGTGTTGCTCACACCGTCTTTCAAAAATAAATCCTCGAGAGCATCTGGTCTTAATCCCAGTTCGGGCTTTTCATAAGCAACGCATATGCTCCCTTTCATAACTGTGATTCTCCATTCTTGGTACCAGGATCGAGCAAATACACAAATTCTGTCTCCATCCTGCAGTCTTTCAACAAGAGGGTGAGATTTTCTTAATGTGCATATGTATACTTGATCTCGATAATCTGCATGTCGTAATGCAAGTAACTGACTGGTAAACACCGGCACGTCCCCATTGGATCGTACAATTCCTGCTTCAATGTTGCAGTTACCGTTGTATAGACCGTGTAAATGAGAAAAGTCTGACCACCCTTGGTCATGGGCAACCACTGTGATGACAACGGCTTCAATACTACTCTCCTTGCTCGAAATTCTCGTCTCCACGCAAAGTTCATTCGCATCTTGCACTGAACAAATCTTTCTCGTCATCGTGTTGTCAACGAACCCGATGGCGTGGTCATAGTAACTAACCACTTGTGAACTTGGTGCTCCAACCTGATATAACCATACCATGTGCAGGGTTCAAGGAAACAATAAATTTAAAATGATCTATTCTTCATGCTACATCGTCAAATTTTCAAAAAACGGGACAGTTACATGGCACGGTGTCATGGACAATATAATCACAAACTTAGATTCAATTCTGCAAGGATCCTGAAAATATTAATTTCATTACCTGTGACCAATCGTTGTTGTACTTCAGGCACAGCCCACTTCCACTCCAGTAACATTCTTTCACTGTCGGTTTGAAGAGAAGATTCTCGTACATACTCGACAAACTGCTGCATCCACTGACGTTGATGTGGTCAAGAAGTTCCGTGGATCCCAGACCTTGCACGGTAGTCAACCCTGTGCAGTTGCATAGGATGAGTTTTCTTAGCTTCATTAGCTTCCCCACGAGGTTGACAGCAATCAACTCGGGGCAGTCGCCCAACTCCAGTTCTTCAATGAACGCAGGCAATGCTTCGACATCAACCAAATCTGGACTACCTCGCATATTCAAGCGAGCCAAGGTTGTCAAAGCCCTGAAACTCTTTGGCAGCGTGGTCATCTTGTTCTGCTGCATGAGAATAGTGCTTAATCTCCGTAAGCCTCCAAACTCAAGAGGCAAATCGCCGTCCTCAATGGGGCAAGCTTCAAGGTTTAAGTCGGTAAGACTTTGCAATTGTCCAAAGTTGCTAGATAGCTTCCTGAAATTCCTGCATTTCTCCAAGCTGAGAATCTTCAGTAGCGCGAGCTTTCCAAAACTCTCAGGAAGGCCTTGCAAGCAGTTGCAATGGGTGATATGAAGCTCAACTAGGCTTCGTAGGTCTCCAAAATCATCGGGCAAATGCGTCAATCCCGTCCCATGCACACGGATCACCCTCAACTTGACAAGACCTTTGACAGATTTTGGGAACTCCGATAGGGAATGGCAGTCAGAGAGCGAGAGCTCTTCCAAACAAGATAACCTGGAGAATGATTCTGGTAGACAAGTGAGACTAGAAGCGTTTTGAGCAGAGAATATAACCAGATTTGTTCCCAGCTCTCCAAAGTCCGCTGGCAACTGCGTTATCTTGCTGCCAGCATTCATTGAGAATCTGTTGAGCTTTGACAAGTTGACCATGCCATCGGGAAGGTTCTCCAAACTCTCACATTCATTCAAGTTGAGATCCTGGAGTGTCTGCAGCTCGCCAAGAGAGCGTGGTAGAGCTTTCAGACTTTTGCACCCTTGAAGGTTCAGTGTTCTTAGCATTGTGAGAAATTTGATAGTCTCTGGGATCTCCTCCAACGCAGTGCAGTTCTGAAGGTGTAAAACTCGAAGCCGTTTGGGTACCTGAATCGGACACATTCATGGCACATCAAAATCACCACCAAAGCACCATGAAAGCAAAAGTATTTTCCAGCAAGTTTGATAGACTTGCTTAAGCTTTAATGATTCAGATAACCTGCTTGTGCATCTTCAAATTTAATATCATTTGACGCTCAACATGCTCGTTCCGCTTGAGACCAGAGTGTTTTAGGCCGCATTTAATTCCATGTTATGTCAAGTAGATGATTATGCTCTGTATTATCGTTGTCGATGCGGGTACCCTCACTCAATTTTAAGAGACATTGAATCGGAATCAAATACATTGATCAGTATTTTGTTGTTTACCTGTGTATCACCATTTGACCAAAGTCGAGTTAGGCTGCTACTATTTGAGAGATCCAGGATTACCAAATCCTGCAACTGCAATTGAGAAGGCAGATTTGTGAGAAACGAGGATCTCCACTGCAGCCATCGAATCCTTTTGGACAGTTGTGAGAAGTTGCCCTCAATGCGAGCTCCATCCAATTGCAGTAAGTGAAGCTCAGACATCGTTTGAAATGCCGCTGTGTTGTAGCTGCTTTGCTGCCCAACCAGCGACAGCCCCCTTATTTCCTTTGTCCCCTGCCATAGCCGACATCACAGATCAAAATTTTTATTTGTGCTTCTAAGACATGCTTGTAAATATACAGAATTCTTAAAAATCTAAACATATCATTGGACTCGTGGTAGAGATCGCATGTTCTATTCGAGAACTTGATATGAATTAAATTAAATGGGCACAGATTCGAAGACAATTCCTAGAGCTTAAGTCACTAAACATTTCTTGATTTTAACCAGATAAAAATGTTTAAAAGGCACAAACCTCGAGTTCGTTCAGGATGTCATTGGCTTCGAGAGGATCCCACAAGTGGCACGGTTGTCTTTCCTCCTTTCTGCCTATCTTGTCATCAAAGTCCATCTTTCTGCCCATCTCCCGGAGGAGGTCATGCATAGTCAGTCTTTTGTCTTTGTCCACTTCTACAAGAGACTTATCTTTCAGGATTTGCAAGGAATCATGGACCATTTTGGAGGTCACACAGTACCCGTTTCTGCAAGGTTTACAAGATTCCCAGATGTCGATTGCATCCTCCTCTAATAAACCAACCATTTGACAAGCGACGTCTAAGAACATCATCTTGTCAGAAGGATTATCGAGACCATTGTAACTGATGCTAAGAACATCTATAATGTCGGGTCTATCCCTCATAGATTTGGTTGCGTCTATCCACACTTTCTCCGTCTTTTCAAGCAAATGTTGTCCAATGACTTTTAACGCCAAGGGTAAACCCCCACATAAATCAACCACCTTCTGTGCAAGAGGGCGGAAGATGTCATCGTCTTTCTTCGGGAGTTCTTTGTTCTGGAATGCGTGGAACCAGAAAAGCTCGAATGAATCAGCATCGTTTAACTGCTGCATTTCATGCAAACAAGAAGCAAACTCAGGTGCTTCTCTCATAACTGCTCTCAGGGTGTCCCTTCGACGTGAGGTTAATATTAATCGGCTTCCTGCTCCTAACTTCATCATATTTGGAACAAGGTCTTTGAAATGGGCTGCATCGGATATGTCGTCAATGACCACGAGCACTTTCACTCCAGCTAGACTCTCGAAAAGATCCGCGTATCTTTCAACTAAGTTTTTTTCTTTCTTGTTGAGAAGATCACGGAGTACCTGTTTTCGCAAGTGGCTCATGTCCTTCGATTCACCAATATTCAGAAAGGTTTTGTACAGGAAATCATTTGTCCCGTAATGATTATAGACTTCCTGGGCAAGAGTCGTTTTCCCAATCCCACCCATGCCACAAATCCCTAAAATCGCAACATTATCCCCCATTTCTTCCAGTTGTCGAAGTGTTCCCTCAAGCAGCTCCTTGACGCCAACATTAGGTCGTGGGACTGGCTGCCTCCTGTTCAGACCGCTTCGTGGTACAATTATTTCCTGCACTCGATGGATGATTTCTCTTTTGAGCTTATTTGTATCCCTGCACACATCAGTATTGAATCCCACCATTCAATTTTCTAGACTAGGATAAACTGATCAAGACAACTTGAGCTTTTCAGCCTTGAACGAGTATGCAGAGCAATCAATTTAAGTAGGACGAGCCAGAAGCAGAGTACAACACAACAACCAGGATTTTGTACAATATTTGATATGAGGGTTTCGTCGACATACCCATCGAATGTTCTAAGTTCGAATCCTTTCACATCCGCAGCATCACGAAGAGCTTTCTTCCATCCTGAGATTCGTGCATCAGAATATCTGCCTTCTTTCTCTTTCTCTTGAAACGCTTCCCGGAAAGGATTTTCAGCTGAATCGGGCCTTCGAAGATGTTGAGGCTCCACGCCGTAGAAGATAGGTAGCAAGGTCACACCTCTGGGATTCTTTTCGCGACATTCTAGCATATCAACTAGCTCATCGAGGCAGTATTTAGATTCAGCGTAACCAGGAGAAAATATTGCCAAATGAACCCGTGTATCTTGAATTGCTGACTTGATCTCTTCAAAGGCATGTCTCCCCTCGTCCACTGATTTATCGACGAAAGGAGTGTACTGTTTCTCAGTGAGCGCTTCTTGAAGATGGGTAACGAACGTAAGCTTTGTGTCAGGCCCCCGGTGATTTATGAAAATATCATATTTGATCTGATGCTGGTGAAGAAATTCAGCTGCGGGGCTACCGACAGAGTGGTCACGACTCTTGTTCACAGTCTCCGCCTCTTGTGAATCCTCAGAGCTTGGGTGATGGCTGTGGTCGGTATTGAGACTGTTATGCTCAGGTAAGGGATGTCTTCGAGCTCTGCAAGATCCACCACCAAAACACTGTAAGGATCTTGAAACGAAATCTAAAAAGATATACATTATGCTGATAAGGCTTCAGTAACTTAAGTAATAATTGTATACTATGAGGTGAAAGCTCGCAATTCTTAGATTCTTGACTGCCATTTAGGTTTCTATGACTTGCAACAAAGGTTTTTAACGTCTCTTACTCTGGAATATCCTCTTCATGAACCGGTTGTTTGGCTGCGTAATCGTGCCTGCTTCCCGTTATCATTTCCCCTCCTCCTCTCAAATCCATTTGAACGCTGTTGAAACAACTGATTGACCGAAGAAGAATCCGAGAGTAGGTGTCCAAGAGGTGTGCAGGCACTAAGAGGAGGTGCCCAACCAAGTCAATTAGCTCTGTTACTCTATAAATTGCGGCTACCCCCTGGAAGCGAAGACCACTACACTACCACTTTAAGTCTACTAGCCTATTCACCACAACTGCAGAGCATATCACCTACCTTTAAGGTGTGACGTGCATCTGTGCAGATGAATACGAAATAAGAGGTCCTTGCAACTTTAATTTACCACAAAGCTCTGCATGTGCCAAAGCACTAGCTATGTCTCATAATCGTCTCTCGAGGGAGTTGCAGATATGGCTGTAAGGAACACGTATAACTAGAATCAGCCTGAAGATTATGAGACCCGCGGGTGGAAACCTGAAAAACATGCAAGCAGCGTTGTCAATATTGGCGCGACACGCTCTCCGTCTCCGACCTCAGCTTCACCACACTGAATGACTGATCAGCAATGACACTAATGAGCAGCCTGTTCTTCTATGCAAAATATGCCAACATGTCGTCAAACAACTCTGTGAATAAATTTCTAGAAGCTAAACCTTTTATAAACTAACTGACACACAAAGAAAATTATAGACTGGTAAATATTTTGCAAAGAGGTTGCGTCAAGCTCTGCATGTCCAATCCAAATGAAAGCGCGTGTTTCCTGGCTTCGTCTCAGAGTAACTTGCCTGGTCCCTTCCTCCCAGACAGCCTCAATTAACCCCCGAAGGCCTGAACGACGCGGCGGATGTTTTTTTCCGATGAACGTCAAGGAATTCTCCTCTGTAGGACAGAATTGTAACTATTCATCCTCGGAATTACTGGTGGAAAGGGGAGATCTTCTATAGTAGTTTGACTCCCAATGAATATTTTTGATATTTTTAAAGTGGATGATGTCACATAGTTCCAAAATGCCCTCTTTGGCCATGGTCACCAGCCCAGCGTTCAAGGGTTAATCCTTGAACGACGGTCGGGTCACCATGGCCAAAAGTGGGTTGTGAACAATAGGTGATGTCAGGGCTAACCGCAAGGCAATTTGCTTGTCTACAGTTGTATATGTGACCATTCCATATTGCCCTCATGGAAAATTGCAATGAGGGCAGCAAGGAACCCAACACCGTGTACATGAATCTGTGAACTTAGTGAGGTACCTAAAAATATGAAAGTAGTCAACGACGCTATTTTCTGCCTTATATGATGCAGCACAACTCCATGATCACTTTCAAAAATAAAATGGATGATAAACGGGCTTCTTACATTCTGCAGATGAAAATTTTGTCATCCATCGAACAAAAAACATCCTCCATGTCCTTCAAGGGTTAAGGTGGAGGCACCCATTATCAACCAGGACTCCATTGTCAATCTATAGGGTACCAAAAATTCAATTGAGGCTGGGACTAATTTTGAACCATCCGTTCATGGTTTTATTCCTCGATTCTTGTCAATATACATGTCCCTAGTTTGGATTGCCAAAGTGAGCAGGAGGTAGTCTCTTGAATGAGCACTTTTGGAATAGTTGCCGAACCCACAACCAACTTTGGGACACCCAAAATTCCTAATAATTTCATTTCCAATAATATAACAAATTTGCAATCCCCATATTTCCTATCTTTCTGCCCAAGAAAATTTTGCATCGCCTTATCTTACACTGCTCATGATCTGTCGCAAAAGTGCTCAAGTGATCAGGTATGGGCGGTTTGACCTTAACCCTGTAAGGACGGGTTGGTCACTGTGGAAATCTTCTTTTTTGAAATAGTGTGAATCATCTACTTTAAAAAACTTGAAAGTAATCATTAGAGGTCATACTACTGTGCAAGACCTCCCCCTCTTAGCACAAAATTTCAAGGATGAACAATGGCACTTCTGTCTCACATGCGAGAGTTCTCTGTCATCCATCATACCACTCTGGTCCGTAGCGTCCTTACTGGGTTAAAAAATCAAGGAAACTTTCATCACAAATGAGTTGACAATTTATTTTATTATAAAGAATACATTGAGTGTTTCTGGCTTTGTAAGTTAGTCGGTAAGTTATATCTTGTCACTTCAGCTTCGAGAAATAGTCTCTCTTTTTAACTTATCAATTACGCTGATTGCAGAAGAAATCCGAGTTTCTCTTGGTTTCAGTGTTGAATGAAATGCAAGGGAAACATGCTGGCAGTGCAGACAACTTCATTTATCATAAAGAATAACTTACATACTTGAGCCCACCAGTACAGACAACTTTTTTCAGGTGGGCCTCACGTGTCATATCTCTACAGTACATGACTTTCTGAATTCTAATTGGAAACTTGAATTCCTACCATGTAACTTACAGACTGCACTGGCTTTGTTCAACACTCACCGAAGACTTCCTAAACCTAAGGTAGGAACACCTAAAACGGACACTTGTTTGAGATGACATGATTGTGAGGGTCTGTGTTCAAAAAAAAATTTGTCTGCGGGTTAGGAAATGGTTCAGGAAACCAACAAAATTAGTTTCATATTTTTCCAAGCTTGTATGAATATTCTACGAATATTTGAAGACAACTTCGTAGATGTACCTACTATGGACACTAGACTAACACCAAAGCAGGCACGGAAACACCCGAAAGGGACACACTCTAAATTTGAATTAAGTGCGGATGATTGGCTACTTCTTGAAAAAGTGACAACTTCTTGGAACCCCACATGTCCACTTTAGAACCCCACTTGTCTACTTTGGGTCCACAAGCCCTTGGATTTAGGTTCTTTTATAGGTGTCCATAAACGACTCCTGTCCGATTTAGGTGTTCCTACCTTAATGTTGGAGATGAAGAAACTGCTCTTCTAAGAGCATTCCTGCTTTTTCAGTCCAACACTGTGTTAGGAGCAATTTTCTTGAAATTTACAGACTAAGAGCAGCCCCACAGCAGCACTCTAAGTCGCGCAAACTACTGTAGGAAACTGGGCGGGCCGGGCCAGAGTCATCGCCCCACAACCCACGGCAGGCACGGCGAAATCCCGAGTCTCGCAAGTGGCTCCGTGTGGGGTCCAGTGTTCGGGAAATTTTTCAAGGTCCTCCAGCTGATTTCCTCCTTCCGCAAAAATGAACCGGTTTTTTTTCAATGGGCACCGGTTACATCCTTTGAATCACAAAAAGTACCGGTTTATTTCCTCCAATTTCAATTTCTCACCGGAAAATTTCCCCTAAATTGAAATTGGCACCGGCTAAATTGCAAAATTTGTATAAAATATAGAAAAAAAGATTAAAAATGAAAGTACTAATTAATATTGCATCCTTAGCAAGAATTGAATTTGACAAAGTCCTTCACCACTTGAAGGCCAAGGATCCCCCAACCCATGCAATATGGAGTTGAGGATGGTTATAAAAAGGTTGCATGAAATCAAAAGAGTTTAGGAAGTACCAATTTTACGTTCTTCAAGTATTTCTTTTGTTGCCCCTGTAAGGTACCAATCAGGATTTGCATATAAATGGTAAAACTTAGAAGAATTATTCCACATGTCAATGGCCTCTTCTATTATGTTGTCACAATCTTCATTAGGTCCTCCGAAGACCAATCACATGACACTCTCCAAATTGGATGTTTTCATGCCATTTCAAAGTTTTTCCTCTAGCAACTTCGGGAGGTGCCCTGCACCGCTATGAGGTGGCAAGCCATGACTCTGTGAGTTGTGGGCTGGTAAGGTTTCTCATTTTTTTTCACTTTTTAGTAATCAGAATTTCATACTAGGGCCTTTAGCTCAAGTGCAGAGGTTGATATCCAATGGCAACAGACCTTCATTAGCCGGGTATTAGCCAATAATTTTTTGGGCAAGGCAGCTGAAATCCCCCAAATATTTTAAAGAGGCAGTCAAATATCCTCCAAATTTTGTGTGGCACCGGTTGATTTCCGGTTCTAGAAATTTCTTCCCGGTTTAGCATCCTTTAATTTCAAAATGTAGCCGGGTTTTTTCCCAAATCCACCGGCTAACTTTGAACTAACTGCCGGTTTTTTCCGATCCCTGGTGGGGTCTGACTCTGCTTTTCACTCCAATTTCGAGGTACCAACTACCGACCCTAAACTGGCACTCAAGTGAGATCAAATGCATTTTTAACTGCAGTAAAATTTTCCTTTTCTTGTGTCCCAAAAAATGGGAATGCAAACATTTTCGACTATCATAAAGTTCCCTTTACTTGTGTCAAAGAGAATGGGAAAGGAAACATTTTCAACTTCATTAAAGTTTCCTTTACACATTAGAGGACAATTGAGGGCTTCAAAAGCCTGTTTCAGGACTGTTCCGTGCATTGTTCCCTATGCTGCCAAAAATTGGGTACTAGCCCATAATAGGCTAAATTTTTGAATTTTAAAGATTTTTTTCTTAAAAAAAAATTCTCAAAATTTTTAAAAAGTATTGATAAATTTTAAATGGAATTAAAAAATAATTTTAATAATTTTTTTAAATATTATTTTTTGATGTGGTAATGACTGTGCCACATCATATTGTTGATGAGACAAGTTCCCATAGCTTGAGAACTCAAAATAACTTGTGGCCTCTTCATGCCCTCAAATTTCATCAAATGTGTGTCAAAAAAAGTGAATGATGAACATTTTCAACAAGCTTTGCATTTGTCTAGAGAAAACAAGCATAGTAAGGTAAAACAACCTATTACAGACCTTTTACCCATTGCAGACTCCTAAGAATGATCCCATTACGGTTTTCTTCTAGTTATTGAGATTTGGGCCACATTCAATGTCTTAGCTAATTGGAATGGAGTAATTAGTGACCGCAATAGGAACTTTTAGTTTTTTAGTATTAGTTCATTGTAGGAAGTGCCTTTTTCAGGTCTTCTGTGTTGGAAAATATTGTGACTGCAATAGGTGAGTAAGATGAGTGTTATGGGTCAATTTTTGTTGGTCGGGGGGTAGTCTACAAGCTATGATGGGCCAAACACTTCAAAAATTCATAACAAATTCACACTTTGTTGAAAAAATATAGTTTCAAATGCCCTCGCCATTTCTATCACTTGACTTTTTTTGGAAAAAAAAGTAGAAAATTTCAGAAATGATAAGAGGGCAAACCCCCCATTTGGTCCATAATGGGCTGTTTTATCTTAACCAGAGTAGAATGCAGTTCCCAACAAAACAGATGTCCCCGTGATAGTTTTACTTTCATGGAACTGTACAAATCAGTGTGTCTTGCATTGAAATGAATTTTTTTTCTTATACCATCTAGTAAGATAGTTCTACTGTAGCCTAAAGTAAATGAAAAAGTTCACACTAATTACATGTGAGTTCAGAAAAAAAAACTCACAGTGTAACTTAAAATCTCGGGTAATTAATGTAAGATACTACAATTGTGGTTGTATGTATTAATGTCACATGAATAGAGTTGAATAGAGTTTTGCCAAGTGTTGGGTGGAAAAAGTAAAGAATTATTCCCATTGTGAGTCCAATAAAGTCTAGAATTCCGCCAATTGGGTGTCCAAAGACTGTACTTATCCCTCAAGGACTCCTGTATAAGGTCATAAGCTCCTCCAATACTTGCAACAATCATAAGGAGGACACCAAGTACAATACAACCCTGCAAGATCATCAATCAACAAATTAATTCCAATTTTTAATCTAGCATTGTTCATAACATTCTTCAGCAATTTGGGTGAGTCACCCTCAAGGTAGCAACATCCTTAACTGTGACTTTTAGGCAATTGAGCATGGTTATCTTTAAAAAATCAGAAACTTTTAATTTAATCATGTGATTTGGACACCGTATGAAAAATACAAAACCAACAATTAGCATACAAATCCAGCTAAAATTTGTGTAATAATAACAAATTTTTGGTTAGGAATTTACCCTCAATACATTGGAAATGCCATTCAATCCTTATCCATTTGCTTTACCTTTACCGTACTGATGCAAAATTTAAAAATTTAAAGAAACAGAAAATGAATTAAATTGATCTATGTGTGTAGGTGTATCTGTATGTGACAATAAAAAAACTTTTAGCATTTTTGATTGATTCCAATTATTTCAGAACAAATTAAATATTGTTTCAGCACTTTTTAGGAGTCTTCTACAATATTCCTGTTTCATTGCACTTCTCATTGAAAGTGCTGTGTTTAATAAGGTAATTAAAGTTCATCTGCTTACAAACAGTGATAGATCTTTCGTGGTGGAACTTGCTTTTTAGTCACTCTGTTTTTAAAGTGCAAACAATGCATTAAAAATGAAAATAAATGTGTGCAGGTTGATTAACCACATACCCAATTGAACCACCAATCTCTTGACCATCTCCTTGGTTTTTTTAGGGCCACTTCACACTATGGCACAAGGTTGAGAGTCCGTCGATTTCAGCCAATGAGATTGTAGAAACCCAAGAGTTTGGCCTCTCAAGCCTTCACACAAGGAGGCACAACCCAAAGTCTATCGCCTACTTGTCTGCCTACATGGCGACAGACTCTCGATTAGAGTTTGGGTCAGCCAAAAATGGCGATCCAAACTCTAATCGAGAGTCCGTCAAGTTTTTTTAGAATCTGACAAAATCTGACCCATTAGATTGGATTGTTTTTGTAGAAATAGGTAGGTAGGATGCCTTTATTTGTTTATTTGTTTATTTGTGTCACCATTGGGATTTGAACCCTAGTCTCCACCATTACAATGGGGAGTCTTTGCATTCTATGAACCTACTTCCCTTCAATGTCTAATGCCACCTTTTTATTCCATTTATATCCCTCATATTCCTTGTTTAATGATGAATGTATGTGCTGTAATTATTTTCCCAAGGCCATTTTTGACTCCTTTCTCATGTTTTTTAACCTTTTGCTTGAAAAAATTGTCACATGAGTGACAATTTACTAAAAATTTCAGAAATTGAATGGATTAGAAGTTTAAAAAATGGAATAGGTTTGGACTTTGGGCTTGGACTTTGGGCTTGGACTTTGGACTTTGGCCTTTGGAGGCTTCACACTATGGCTGGCCAAGGGCTCCAATTCCTAGTTTTTTTGGCCTATTTATTACTCATTTCCTTAGACTCTCACCAAAGTTTGGCCACTCAATCCCACGGCCTCTCGATTTGGATGACCATAGTGTGAAGAGGCCCTTAGCTTCAACCATATAATACAAGGCAGCTGCATTCAAACAGAATTCTGAATATATCAGTGCTAAATAAACAAGATCAGACTGACAGGCAATGCACAAAAGTTATCAGTACCACATGAATGCAAAGTATCATTAATTTCTAAAGACAAGCCAAAATGTGGATTGATACAAACTCAAAAAAATTATTGGAAGGTGTTCTAGGTAGCAGTAATTGGACTTACGAAATAAGTCGTTGACCCTATAGCAAATCCCCCGAAGAAACCAAGCAGGGGAGAAGAGTAGGGGAAAATCATAGTGAGAACTGCTGTAAGAACTGCATCCCCACAGACAGAACTCTCAGTGACAATTGTCAATACTAATTAAACCTCAGTTTGGCACTAACTTATGCCACAAATGCTGAGTATCAGTATTAAACATGGTCATGAATTTTTTCCCAAGAAAATTTTAGCACATCTTAATTTTATGGCAAAAAACATGACCAGAGCTAAAGAATGTCAACTTTTGTCGAAGGGAACAACTATGTAAGTTCTTTTACCTATGTAGAGAGGTCTGATGAGGTATAGAATACTTCTCTTGATAAATGGAGAACTTCCTTTGAACCTCGATTCAATCTTGGTTTTGTACCAGTATTCTAATAGATTGAATACTGGCATCCCAAAGATCTTCAAATAATAAGGTAGATTGGACCTATTCAATTTTTAGTCATAGAGATGGCCTTATCCAGTGATGCATGAATTTAAGTGGTTGTCTTATACATCTTGGGGTATTCAACTTGAGTTGTTGCAGGTTCTTCTCACCAGCTTGTCTGTTTCTACTTATCATATTGTGCAGGGGTCCGGGAGTGGTGATTCTATTCCTGGCATTTTGTTTCACCTACTTCACATTGAAGCAACTGACCCAGTTACATGAATTTGAGTTTAATAAGAATGAGAGGATACGATATGAAACCTACTACAAACTTGGGCAAAGAGCATTTGGAGATAGAGCAGGCCTCTGGATCATTTTGCCACTGCAAATGGTTGTCGAGGTCAGTCTTGACATTTTGCATACGATAGCCGCTGGAGAGGCTATGAACCGTATATACGACAACTTCATGGAATGCAACCCAAATCCAGTTCACATATTTGTTTGGTTTGCAGTCTCTGCTGTCATTCAAATACTTGTCTCTCTTGGGGAATCAAATTTTGAATCTATAAAATGGGTTGCTATTATTGCAACAATTATGTCAATCTGGTAAGCTTTCACTAACTTCACTTTTTACTGAATTAGCAAATATAAGTACAATATACCAATACGCCAGAAAATATAATTGAAGCGTATAGATTAGTTTTCACCTACGAAATCATTAAATTTTCATTTTGTGCATTCAAAATAATTTAGACAACATCTAATTTTGACCAAATGTTATAGTCTAGTGTCCATAGTGTTGGATATTTTGTAGCTAGGTCAGGGCTATGAGTGCTGACAGTTCAGAGGGCACTGGCATTACCTTTATATAATCGTACTTGTGACCACGTTGTTATGCTCACTGATTCTTCTTCCTGTTTGGGTGTGCATGTTCACAGCTTTTCTTGGATTGCTTGGATTACAATTGTTTCTGTTGGTGGCCCTGAAGAACAGTGGCATTCCGCAAGTGGTTTATCCACTCTTGTGAATTACACACTACCAGAGCATCTACTAGTGGATCATTGTGTGCCAATGTCAGGTTCAAAATTGAATCATGCAGATCTGGTATTCAGAGCACTCAATGCTCTTGGCAATGTAGCATTCGCATATACTGCTCACAATGTTGTTCTGGAGATTCAAAGTAGAATACCATCAACTCCTGACAAAAGCTCCGAGGTAGAGATGTTGCATGGGTTGAAGATTACTTATGTGGTGGTTGCAATCTGCTACTTTCCTATGGGATTGCGTTTTACAAGGCTTATGGTGATCAGATGAGCCAAAATGCATTGAGTTTCCTACAGTACTAGACAAGAGCCTCAAGAACACTGGTTACTGCAGCCAACGTCATGTTGATCATCCACCTCATTGGAAGTTATCAGGTATTGCACGACACTCCAGCTTTGGAAGTTTTCATAACTGATTTACAAAAACACATTTTCTTATCATTTTGGATCTCTTAACCCCTAAATGCCCAAGGCACCCAAATATGGTGTTTGGAAAACTTTGAAGTTAAGTAAAACCCAACCAAATTGCTATTATTATTAGTTTATATTTTTGGAGAATTCTTTTTGAAGTCTAGTTTTAGGATCAAAAAGTTGATCTTAAAAATAAATGATTATGATTTTTCTATTGAAGATTTTGTGCAAGGATACCTAGTGCAATCTTGACTTCCCATAGTGTTGCAGGCTCTTGGAAATGAGCCTCAAATACACTAGATCTTGGAGGCAAAATCACATTAGAAATTCATTTAAAAAAAATTGTAGAATAGATTTTGAAGAACCGTAAATTGATTGGGGTTGTGCATCCTAGGTCCTATAACCTCATATTTTTTTAGTGACCAACTTTTTCGAGTTGACATGCAAGAAGTGAATTGAAAAATTTTCATAGTTTTTATACCCTCATGATCAAACATTATAATCTTTCAATCTATAAGTGATATTGTTATATTTTCTTTTCCTATGTGATCTCTAACATGTCTAGTTTGAATTTGTACGGTTACAATTCAAAAGAAATTGGTACAACTTATGAAAATGTTGACTTTTTGTTCAATTTAGAGCAAATTTCAAGAAGCTCCAAACAGGCCTTGGGCATTTAGGGGTTAATAATTAACCACTAACACCAAAAATGTCTGCATGGACATGGTCTTTCTCATTATTAAGCTTGGAGGGAGCACTGAATTTGTATTTTTTTTTAATCACATGCAATAAAAAGATAATATTTCAGGGGCAGTGAATAATATGCACATTGTATAATATTCTACATAGTTGAAGAATGTTCTTCGAATATCCTCAGAATGTCACATAAAATGTTTTTTAAAAGTTATAAAAAAAGAAGAAGGTTATTATATAGTTTCAATTCTTGTAACTCATCTTACAAAGGACTCAGTTATATAAGTAAGTCATTTGACCTTTCAACTAACCATAGAGAAACTCTAAATGGTTGTTGTTGCATCCACAATAGACAGCTACTTTAAAGCTTGTATTATGATATTATTATTAAAACAAGTAATATGCTATATTGTTTTGTTTGCAGATCTTTGGGATGTCAGTATTCAAACAATTGGAAATCCAGTACAAAACCAAGATTGAACCAATGTTGGAGGGAAGTTCTCCATTTATCAACAGAAGCATTCCATTCCTCATCACACCTCTCTACATAGGTAAAATAACAGATTTGTTCTCTTCAATATAGTTACATTCTTTAGCTCTTGCCATTTTTTTGCCATAAAATCAATATGCGCTAAATTTACTAAGGAGTTTTGTTTTATGAAAAGCATGCTAGCAATTGAGAGCTTTGTGGCATGGCCTAAGTTAGTGCCAAACAGTGAGGTTTAATTAGTATTGACAATCATCACTGAGAGTTTTGCCTGTGGGGGTGCAGTTCTTAGAGCAGTTCTTGCTATAATTTCCCCCTATTTTTCTCCCTTGCTTGGTTTCTTCTGGGGGGTTGCAATAGGTCCAACCACCTTCTTTGTAAGTCCAATTACTGCTACCTAGAACACCTTCCGATAATTTCTTTGAGTTAGTATCAATAAATCAACATTTTGGCTTGTCTTTCAAAATGATACCTTGCATTTATGTGGCACTATTGATAACTTTCGTGCATTACCTATCAGTCTGATCTTATTTACTTAACACTTATATTCGGAATTATATTTGAATGCAACTACCTTGTATTATATGGTTGAAGATTAAAAAACCAGAGCGATGGTCAAAAAATTGGTGGTTCAATTGGGTATGTGATTAATCAACCTGCACACATTTTGTTTTTTCTTGATGTATTTCCTACACTTTTAAAAACAGTGTGACCGACTAAGATGCCATTTCTACCTCTAAAAATTAAGATCTATCTGAGGTTTGTAAGTAGATGAACTTTAAAAATACCACCTTCATTTGGAAATAGTGTATCCATCTCTAAAAGCAATAACACTGAGAATGGTAGTCTAGTACTTTCAATGGTAAATGGGATGAAACAGGAATATTGTAGAAGACCAAAAAAGTGCTGAAACAATATTTAATTTCTTCTAAAATAATTTGAATAAAAAATGCTAAAAGTTTTTTTTTAATGTTACGTACATACACTTAGATCATACATCTAGATCTATTTATTTCGTTTTTTTTAAAACTTTGCATCAGTATGGTTTAGGTAAAGCACATGGATAAGGATTGAATGGCATTTCCAAATTCCAATGTAAGTTAATGAGGATAAATTCAGAACCAAAAATGTGTTATTACTACACAAAATTTAGCTAGATTTGCATGCTAATTGTAGGTTAAATTGTTTTTTTGATTGACCTTGATTAATTTAATTTTGTGGAACTAAGTTCAACAAGAAAGTATGGAATTCATTATTTCAGCATTATATTCTTCAATAATTTGATTTTGAAGTAACACTTTTTAGCAAGTTGCGTAGTAGTCACCCTAGATTAAAGTAGCTGAGTTCCCTAGATTCCCTATTTTGAATATTCATAAATTTTTCATACTGTGTCCAAATAATATAATTAAAATAAATTTCTATGATATATTAATAATGCTAGATTACTAATTGAAATTAGTTGGTTGATTGATGGTCTTGTAGGTTTGTATTGTACTTGGTGTCCTCCTTATGATTGTTGCAAGTATTGGAAGAGCTTATATCCTAATATAGGAGTCCTTGAGCAATAACTACAGCCTTTGGACACCCAATTGGCGGAATTCTACACTTCATTTGACTCACAATGGGAATAATTCTTTACTTTTTCCACCCAACACTAGAGAAACTCTATACTTCAATCTAGATGTGATATTAATACATACAACCACAATTGTAGAATCTTACATTAATTACATCAAACTGTTTTGTTTTTTTCTTGAAACACATGGACAATTTCCATTGAAAGGGGAATTACATCAAACTTTCAATTGCATAATGAGTTTTTTTTCTGAACTCACATGTAACTTAGTGTGAACTTTCACATTTACTGTAGTCTACATTAGATTAGATGGTGTAAGAAACAAATTCATTGCATTGCAAGACACACTGATTTGTACAGTTCAGTTCCGTGGAAGTAAAACTATCACTGTGACATCTGTTTTGTTGAGAATTCTACTCTGGTTAAATACAGGAGTCTAGTTGACTTATTGGATGTTTTTATTATGATTTGAGCCTGGATTGTATGCTATTACTTCACCGAGCATAAGTTAGCAGGTTTGCCCACAAAAAAACTAAACTAGAAAGAAGAGAAAAAGTGACACTCTTGACATCCTCGTTCATTAAGACCCTCAAGATGTCATACAAAAATTTTGTTTAGCAAGTGGCAAACCTGTTGTGTATTAACTTACTACTCCCAAAAATCTGAGATGATGGAAAAAACAAATAAACACGAGAGGATTTGTTCTCAAACCTAAAGGAAGATCACCCATTTCCCATCCGCCTCCCATTCTCATAGTTTGGGCTTCTCCATTTCTGATCAGATGAAGTGTAGGTGACAGCTCATGCACTGCAAGACCTTGGGGCACAAAAAAAATGTTTAGGTAGTGTACATTGAAAGCTTACAATGATCAAACTGTGTACATCGGATTATGGGCAGCTACAGATGGTCGCAATGAAGCTCCGGAGGCGCACGCTAGCGGAAAGCGTGCCTTCTGTGATCGGATTCTGATCCATTGCAACCAAGGACCACATTGGACTCCAATCTATTGCTGAACACATTCAGAGGAATGCGCATTACCTTGTAATCCTCGCTGTGAGTGAAAACAGGGATCGTAGTACGTGGGAGTAGTCTTAGTGAAGTTAGGGTTAGGGTTTCTAAGCGCCAAGCGTGGGAGAACAATGGCCTCGTACGTAGACTCAGTGCGATTGAAGCACGCCCCGGTGGCAACAACAGTGTCCGGAGAAGCCAATGGGAGAGCAGCGGCGGCTAGAGCTGAAGGGCAAGTGGAGCCAGAGTTGATTGCGGCAATGACCAGCATGGGCAAACACGACCGTATCCACCCGACGATACCTTCTCCAGGTGAAGAACTACCAGCTAGATTTGCTCGGAGCTTTGCAGTTTTTTTTTATTAAATACCACAATAGTTGAGGTCAAAGTAAACCAAGCTGTTGTTAAACGGGAAACTGAATATCTACAGAAATATGCTATAGTCACATACTTTGTAGGAGGTAAATTGTCCCAAGAGGCCATTGCGCTCTGGATACGAAGCTTGCAGGCCCTGGTAGGCGATTGGGTGGGGCTTGGTAGGGAGCTGGGCCGTGGATTCTTCCAAGTCCTCAACAAACAGCTAGTTGTGACCCAGAAACTACTAATGCTCACCCCTCATCGCTCTAGATAGGGCACGTGCATTCTTCAAACCTGGATGCCAAGATTCAATGCGGCCAAACCAACAAGGCTTCAGGTCCCAACTTGGGTAACCCTAAAGGACGTCCCTGGAGAATTCTTCAGAGTAGCATCAGAAATCGCAGCGGGCCTAGGTGAGGTAGTGGGCGTGGACAAAAGGAATCGGCACACCACAGACCAAAGATTTTGTATTGGACTCACCTCGG
The DNA here is from genome assembly GCA_963920665.1 of Straminergon stramineum. Lineage (NCBI taxonomy): Eukaryota > Viridiplantae > Streptophyta > Bryopsida > Hypnales > Calliergonaceae > Straminergon > Straminergon stramineum. Next base: position 8,299,657 of record OY987264.1, read on the forward strand.
GCTCGGGATGGAAAACCCAGATAGCAGTAGCGAACAAATCCATTGGTAAGAAAGAAGTAATCACAATCGACTATTGCAACTTGCCGATCCGTTGCCGCTACTGCCTGTCCACAAATCACCTCGTCAAAGATTGACTGGGCGTGTTGGGGAGAACCAAGGACCCATCGCCTGAAGCAACCTCGCAGGAGGCAACTCCACCATCCAAGAAGGCAAGGCCAACGGGAACCAGGAATTCGACGGAGCCAAGTGTTCTACGAGAGCCATGCGTGCAAGACCCGGGAGTGGCTTCTCCCAAGATCTTGGATCAACAACAACCGGGGTCCTCGGAGCAGGCGAAGCAAGCTTTGGTTACCCTCTAAGAGCCCCTCCAGCCCGAGTTGTGCACAGCCACCCAAGACACCCCATCCTCGGGTAAGGGAGAAAAGGCAGCTGACATCGAGAACAAAGATTCAAACTCCCGCGCGACCCCAGAATATGAATGGAATGGTTGGGAGAAATTATACTGTGGAAAAAAGAAAAGTAGAGGCCCCAACCTTGACCGCCCAAGGCAACCAAGAGCACAAGCAGACATGTTGATCTTCAGCGCTAGAGCCAAGGTCTCTTCGGAGCACTCATCTGGCCCTCGAACCACCTCCTCAAGACTAAAAGACCGTGACTCTACAGGGCGATCGCACACAACAGGCCATAAGGACATCCACAACAATCAAGCCCATGCTGAAATGAGAGAGCCAACAGTCGCGGGAGACCAAAATTCAACAAGTGGCATGATTGAAGGAGCTAGCATGGACTAGGACCCAGTTGGGGAAGACCTCACCCAAGGAGAAAGTGGAGTACGCCCAGGAGAAAAGAGTGACGGACTGTCACTCCCGAATGATCTAGCACCGGCAAACAACACAAGGAACCAACAAATCCAATTGACAGACCCCACACTACTCCTCCACAATAGCGAAGTGGTACTGCAGAAACCAGGTGGGGCTTCAAGCTCATCCCCAAAGAACAAAGGTGTGGGCGTCATCACAGACATGCGAGCCCTACCGACTGGAGCTGCATCTGACACATGCCCAAGATTCGACCTTAACGACGAAGTGCCTGGGCAATCTAGCTCGATACACATTGCCAGCACCGAAGTAGCCTCAGCAACAAGCATGAGACCAATCTGCACTCACCAGGTAACTTTGATGCAAACCCCCCAGGCCACAGGAACCCAATCGCCCAAGACACCCAACAACATCGTCACCATGATGGATACCCTACCTGAGTACTTGCATGGTGAGTTTATCGAATGGTACCGCAAGAAATGCAAGCTCTGAGTCCGTGGAGGCGACCTCACACCCCTCCCAAGGACACTCATTGATTATCAATTGCAAAGGAGGATAGACATCTCCGGATCTTCTTGCAGGAACCAATCGTCAATACTGCAATGCCAAAGGAAAACCCCAGGGCATATAGGGGCAGGAGACATAGGGACCCCCTGAGGGCCTGGAGAGAGAGCAGGGCTTCAGGGACAAGCGTTGTTCCCTAACATCCCCAACCACCCATTATGAAGATTACAATCATCTCACAAAACCTCCAAGGAGTGAACAACCCTGCAAAAGTAGACATCATCAAGAACTATTATTGGATGCTAAGATCTAGCCTGGACTTCCTGTCCTTCCAAGAGCACAAACTCAGAGGAGCCAAACTAGAGGATTTTGGAAGGAACATTTGGCCACGAGGGAAATTCTTCAGCAAAGAGGCCTCTCCAGGATATGGACACAGAGTAGGAGAAGATGGCGCGGGGAAAGGCGGAGTCTGTCTCTGGGCAGCCCCGGCAGTGCAACACCTCATCAATGCCTTTGGCTTCTCACAATGCGGACGCATCCAATGGATGTGTCTGAAGGGAACCCCAGGGGGAAACTTGTCTATTCTCAACGTGTACGCCTCTACACGTGAATGTGAGCGGATAGAGCTCTGGAAAGAACTGCTGACTAGCTTACCCAAACAATGCAAATGGATCTTTTGCGGCGACTAGAACTTCATGGAGCGGCACACAAACAAATCGAATTGGTGTGGCAAGTTGGTGTCCCCCCCCTCGAACGGCTCGTATTTGATTAGTTGACAGCCGCGCTCAACCTCAAGGACCAATTCCCGAACTCCAACAAAATAAAGTATTCTTGGGATAACCACAGGAGAGATGGTGTCCAGATACTAGCACGTTTGGATAGGATGTACTCATTCCTCCCTTCCGGGGCACAACCGAGCCCAGTAGAGGAATACTATATTAGGGGAGATAGTACCCACTCGGACCATCTTCCAGTGTGGGGCAAATTCCTACTCCAAGCCGCCCCACCAAGAAAATCAGCATACAAAATGAATGCACGCTACCTCAACGATGACACAATGAGAACCCAAGTAGAGCACATCTGGGCATCCAACCCTGCCTTGGGATTTTTTGGCAAATTGCGAAAGATGGTAAAATTCTACAAACAATATTGTATCCTTGCTGCAAAAGCCTCACGTATCAAGGAAGCCCACCTCAGGGCACAATTGGCGGAGGCAGCAGAAGCTCTACAAGAGACACCTGCCAACGAGGAGCTCCAAAGCAACTTCAGCGACTTGGGGGAGCAATTGCAGTAGGTGGAAAAGCAGCTCATTGAAGGACTAAAAGTACGCAACCACATCAAATGGAAAAAGGTGGGTGACGCATGCTTAGTTGAGTTCTTCAAAGCCCACAGGAATCGTGAAACGGGGGCACGAATCTCTAAGCTCGCAGACGCGGAAGGTATCTCGCACTCCGACCAACCAAGCCTGGAAAAAGTCTGCGCGGACTTCTATGGCCGCCTCTACGTGGCCCCCCTATCGCACCCGGTGAGGGACGGGGCGGAAGCCCAGCGCTTCCAACACATCTCCAACAGGCTCACAGAAGAGACCCGGCGGTCTGTCCAACGCCCCATTTGCCTAGGAGAGCTCGAAACGGCACTTGCAGGGATGAAAGTAGGGAAAGCTCCAGGCCCGGACATGGTAGTCACAAGTTTCTTTAAAATTTATTGGCAGGTCATCAAACTTGACTACCTCGCTATGCTTACAGAGGCCATCCAAACCAACACCATGCTGCCAAGCATCAACAGAGGGCTTATCTCCCTAATCCACAAAGGAGGTGACCGGGAAAACCTAGCCAATTGGCGACCTATCACCCTATTGAACGTTGCATACAAGATTTATGTGAAGGCGCTACAACTACGACTCCAGCCGATTTTGATGGTCATCATCTCCTTTGATCAGTCCGCCTTCCTCCCCATGCGTTACCTCTTGGACAACATTCTCCTAACACACGAGACCTTGGAGTGGGCCGCCCACTTGGACCAGCCAATGATCTTCCTAAAGTTGGATTTCAGCAAGGCCTTTGATATGGTCGACCAAGCATTCCTCTTCCATGCGATGAGGAAAATGGGCTTCCCTAGTGAATTCGATGCAATGGTCAAACTCCTCTTCCAAGACGCGCAAGCAGAAGTCAAGGTTAACGGGGCTCATTCCCCCAGGTTTGACATTCGTAGAGGAGTACGACAGGGCTGCCCCCTGGCTCCCTACTTGTTCATCATCATAATAGAGGTACTCAACTCAATGATCAAGACTGGGGTCTGAGAAGGGAGAATCAAGGGGATTCAACTACCTTGTGGAACCGGCAGCAAACAATGGCACAATAAGCCGACAACACGTCCATGACGTTACTAGGGGAGGAGAAATCAGTAAGGGTGACAATCTATACGTTGGAAACCTTTTGCCTTGGATCTGGACTAAAACTGAACTGGGATAAATCCTGCGGCTACTGGTGGTCAAGCGATGGTTAGGGCCGCCTCCAGTGGATGGACAAGCTGCACCTATCTTGGGCGGCAGAGGGAGATGTCAGCAAGTTGTTGGGGTCCCTTTTCAGCCTAACAGTAAGCCCTGACAACATCGACGAATTTCTATTAGCCAAAATCCACAAGAAGCTGGAGTTCTGGTGCATAGCAAAGGTAAACACCACGGGGAGGACAGGCGTTGTCAACCACGTGCTACTATCCTCGCTTTATTTCTTCATCGCTATCTGGGCCGGTTCTCTTGCTGGAATTGCCAAAGTTAAAGGCGCGGTGCAAAGTTACATGTGGTCAGGGTCCCTCCACCGCACCAGGGTCAAAGTGTCATGGCTTCAATGTTGCCAAACCAAAGAGAAAGGCGGTCTAGGCTTGGTAAACCCAGTGGACGCCTTGACGGTGCTAATGGGCAAATGGATAATTAAGGCATGCGAGCCTGGCACCTCCAATCTCTATACACTCCTCCGCTACAGGGTGTCTCGCTTTCAGCCATACAGTGGCGGCAACTGGGCTCCAAGCTTGGAATTCTTTATGCTTCAGAAATTCCAGGTCAAGTAGGGATCAAGGACGTAGAACCGAGCTAGCGAATTCTGGAGGAAATTAGTGGGCAACTTGGCCTACGTCCGACCAAAATTACCCGAAGAGCTCCTATAGGAATCCTTTTGGTGGTCCCCGACCTCCCCCCAGATTGGACTAGGCTTCTCCAAACCCCGAGCAGCGAAACTCCACTAGGCAAGCCTCCAAAAGATTGGAGATGCATGGAATGGTGACCGATTCCTAATGATAGATGAGGCGAAACAAAAATTCGACCTCCACCCCATTGAAGCAGGGGCCTGGGATGTAGCCACTTGAGGGCTCTAGAACATTTGGGGTACCCTGCTTACCTCCCCCCCCCCCAATTTCCATCAACATGGGAGTGGCTAGGTTGTTTCAACCACCCCCAGGATCCCCACCCGAAATTTATTTTTTAGGTGTCACCAGGACCCATCTTTAGCATGGGAGGCCCAGCACGCAGGTGGTCCCTCCCCAGCGACACACAAAGATTCGAAATTCTGCAAGCCTCCAGCACAATTTTCGAGTGCCAACCGGCTCCACGCCACAATAGAGGCACAGCCCCCCCATCCACTGGAACCGGCTCCTTTCATCGCGTCCGAGTCTGCAAAGTGACGAGGGGTACCTCCAAGCCAGGAATGCAGCTCTACTACGGCAGACTGGGCATGCTCGCTTGGGATCAGTCCTCCACTGCTTCTGGGAATGCCCTGCGGCCCAGCAGGCATGGCAATGGGGGATACACATTGCAAATGTTCTTATCTCTGCCAAAGATGCAATTGGCCCTTGGAGACCTTTCACTTGGAAACAAGCGATCTTCTCTGAACGCATCCCAAGGAAGTTCAATGGAATCAGCAGGATCTGGGGAATCATGCGCACGGTCATAATGTGGACCCTGTGGACAGAACGTAGCGACGTAGCCTTCAACGGAACCCCCTGGCACCTAGAGAAACAACTACAAAGGATTTGGCTCAAGTTGACAGACTATTGTAGGATCGACTAGGACCAATCTCACACCTCCTTGCATCGGAACAAGGTTCGAGCGGTCCAGCCCAGGGAGAAATTTGTTGAGCAATGGTGCAGAAACGGGGTCCTCACCACGATGATCAACCGGAAACCCCGTTGGGCACTCGTTGGCCCTCATGCAGGGTTCGTCTTTCAACTACCTTAGACGCCACCGGCCGCACCAGCCTCTGTTTCGTCCTTCTCTCTCTCCTTCCTCTGGTTTTTTTTTTCTTTTTTTCTTTTTTTCTTTGCGCTGCTTCTCTTGGTTCTCGTCCCAAGCCGCTTGTGGCTGGGTCCTTGTACTCTCATTCTTTTGTAATATAGGTCCGCCTTTATTTGTGTCAAAAAACAAAAACAAAAAACTGTGTACATTGAAAGTTGTACATCAATTTTGGAACCATCCTATGGTTGGTATTTTGTGGCGAAGCTGACGTAGATTTTTTTGTTTTCTTGAAGGATGCCGGCCATGGAGCTGCATGGGGCATATCATAACATTCAGTAGCCTGAAAGGAGGCTGCTTTTTCCTCCCTTCAGCTATCATCCATGGAATTCATCCACTATTTCACAAGAGCCAAAAACTAAGTAGGGTGGTAGGAGTGTCAGGCTCATTGTAATCCAACCCCTGTGTGTGAAGCTCTTTTACAAGATTGACCAACGTCTCTGACAGTTTGGCAGACTGGCATTTTATTGCAAAGAAGCTTGATAATAATTTTATGAGGGGACTGAGCCCAAATTAACATCATAAATGTGCTACAATTGTTTTAGCATGACTGAATCTATTTTCAATTCAGTTAATCATTCAATTTTCTGATTTTTTTTCTTAAACAACTGAAATGAAACGGAAATTATGCGTCCTTAATCATTCAGTTTGGAAACAGTTGGTGAGCATGCCAAATTTTACTTTGTTATTTCTGTTTCTACTGATTTTCCATTGTAGAGAAACTTTTATAAAAGAAAAAAGAGAATTCCCAGCATCTCCAACCACGGTGTTATTAGTTAGCACTTTGAATGATTCATTGGGAAAAATAATTAGTTGATATCTTTTACTTCTATTAAAAATCACAAAATATTAACCACATAAAATCTAATTGAATCTTTTTTGCATTTTTGTACTTTTATGCTTATATCTTTATAAAACTAATTGTCTAATAAGACTTTCAATTATAGCTTCAAATGTCAACAATGTATATTTGGATTAATATTAAAAATAATATAGGTGATCAAAGGAGTGAAACAGAGCACCTCTTATGGATATTTAAGACCTCTATACTCGCAAAATTAATAAGAATGGTGGACCAACATTGGGTGCTTACTCACCATCACTATTAATTGGTTCAAAACTTGATGAACAACATGTATAAATCTTACTTAGGTAGAGGTCCCATGTAGCAATTTGAGAGGTTAGACCTTCAACATAGCTTTGAATAAATTTTTGTAAAGAGATAAAAAGAGAAACAAAATCTAATCAAAGTTTAATGAATTTGTTTTCTATGATTTTTCAAAGCATGCAAACATAAACAACTACATTGGTTTATAGATGGAGGGGAAAAAACTTTACTTCTATCTTTTGTTTAATGTCTTTTGTAGAATTTCACAATGTGTCTATTATTCTCAAATTTCTTCTCATACACTTTTAAACTAAGGTATAAAGTTTGGTTTAAAAGCCAAATTGTTTATACACGAGAGAGAGTTTCAATAATAAACTCTATCAAATTGTGCTTCCACCAAATTGATTCATCTAAAATCATTCATATATCTAACACCATGAAGTGGCTATCTCATGGCTACTTTTGAAGAGCCAAGATTGTTTGAGAACCCTTTGTCATACTTTGGCCAAGTAGAAGTTACATATACTAAAAATATAACATCCTATAATTAGTAATAAAAATTTGTTATTATGGAGAGTCATTGTAATTTCTTTTAAACTCTAATATAATTATTTTGAAGCTTGGGACAAGCAACCTTATTAGTGTGGCACTCAAGGAAAAATAATTCCATTGAGGGTATTGTAGGTAGGTTAACCCTAAAGTCCTAAGTGTCCTCAAGGAAACATGCAAAATTTGGGCAGGTTCTTGTGATCTCAATTTTGATGTGATTTTTTGAAACTTTTTTTGAAGATAGGAAAAGACATTAGCTTATTGGAAATACAATTTTCAATCCAATCGTCACTTGGAGCAAAAGTTATGCCACCTTGAGCCCAAAATATTGATCTTCAATCAATACAAAAATTTCACAAAAAATGAAAGTAAAATTTTAAAATTTTAATTTCTCATAGAGAATACTTTTGTCTACTTGGAATAATTTGATTCATTATATTTGGACTAGTAAATGAGAAAGTTAGGGAAAATCTTAGTTTTCAGGCAATCCAAGCATCTTTTCAAAAAACTAACATATAAGATTCATTTCTAAATTCAATTTTGGTAATTTTGACAAAAGGGTCAAATTTACTTGCAAGAACAATCAATTCACTAATGCAATTATTGTGTTTCAATTCCATCTTACAACTATTAAAGATTAAAGATTTTCTTTATCATGACACCTACTTCTACATAATAAAATTTTGAGGGAATGAAAATAACATTTTTTTTATAAAAATAAAATTTCTATGCTCTCAACTTAGTTCTTCAACACAATAAAATTTTAATTTAGAATTTGTAGTCCAAAAATGTCAAGTTTCATAGAGATTCAAAGTAACCAATCTAGTCATAGAAGGTGCCCAAAACATATTTTTTTACTTCAAACAAAAATATCTTACATTCTACAAATCCACACAATTGAAGTTTCTGAAATTTCTACAAAATATTCTTATACTTATCTAGTGTAAGATCCCATGGTTAGATATAAAAAAGAAAAAAAGAAAAAAAAGAAAAAATTCTGCACCTTGCAATAGAAATGGCAATTTTGAGTATTTGCTAGCTAGTTACACTTCAAATTTTTATTTACTTTAACACACAAATGGAATAAAATTTCATTGCAAAGTATTCAATTTTTTTAAAGCTATTCTATTGAATGGGGAGGGTGCACCCTGTCCATTTCTTAAGAATGTTCAGGTTACTATTATTTATAAAGTTGAACCAAAACCATGATGGGAAGATAACCGATGGAGCCAGTTGTCTGTTGCTGGCTGCCCTTACACCCTAGTAAATTTTTTATTTGGGGTGTCTAATGTAAGACTTAGGACCTTCATTGTGCATTCTTCAAACTGACACCTTCTGACAGACGTGTGGCCTCTTAGCTACTGATGGTGTGGAATATTCCACACCATATCATCCCCAGATGAAATGATGTGGAATATTCCACATCATTCTGTCTGAGGAAGGACAGTCATTCTCTCTGCTACTGAATGTTATGTATATCATGAAGGAGGCAAGTATTATCTCATTTGACTGGCTATTTAGTCAGGAGTATAAAGAACCATAATGATAGGAAGTGGGGAAGATTTAGTGTAGTGCTCATTGGACTTCGACAAACAAGACTGGGATTGTTATTGTTTTCTGTGAAAATATCGTAATGGGAGTACTAAAAGGTATTGCTCCTAGTGACACAAAGATGTGAGGCTGAGAGGACTGCCAATCTATTGTGAGAGGCTATGGTATGGTCATGAAAAGCAAGATTCATCAGGACTGTTTCTTTGTAGAATCAAAATCAACCTTCACTTGTGTGAAAAAGTTGGTACATGGTTCGCTTTGTACAATCTCGCCTAGCATGTTGCAGTATGTGAAAGCATCAAAATTTATATATGATCAATTTGACTAGTCAACCTATTTCTTTCTGGGTGTGACGTTGGCATTCTACTTTGATCATTGAATATGCGCAGGTTTAGAGGCAGGAAAGTTACAGAAGATTAGCGGGGCAAATAAACGGTGTTGGAAGTACATGGAAGGTGGACCTGAATGAACTTGGGAATCTATAGCTTCAAAGAAGAATCTGGTAGTTGAAAAAGCAAAGACGGATGTCTCAGTTTAGTGGCAATTATTTTGATTATTGTTCTCCCATTTTCCGACAAATCTTTTTGCCATCTCCACTTGGCATTTTCATGAGTTCTACAATGGCAGCTAAATGGTTAACTATTCACACAGGCGATAATGTATGATGATAGCTTTCCAGATAATGGTCAATTTCATTAAAACGGCGGCATTCCATGTGCCATTTCCAGATTGGACATTTAAAAAATGTATAGATTCTTGATATCTAGGCCACTTATAGATTATTAAAATCCAGAACTGTTACGTATTTCAGACAACGCTGTTGAAAATATCTATGACTTGTCTAATTTCAGACATCTTTGACAAGTATAGATTTATAACATCTAGGACAGGTCTAGATGTCAGAGCATGCGGTCTAAACCTTAAAAGTGCCAAAGTAGCCGGAACGGCCTGCCAATTTAATGGAATTCCGCCATTTTAATGAAATTGGCCACAGTTGTTTCCGTTGCTTCCTCCATAAACTGGGCAAGGTAAACCTTCGAGTCCTGATCGTCATACAAAGAGGTCTGCCTGTCATTTAAGAGTCTCAACGCAAGGTGCACCTTAGATGCTGTCACTTAGTCTAGAATGACGTAAGCTTAAAGGTAGCCCCTGCTTTGTAAAATTTATCATGCAGGCAGGCACTATTTCTAATTATAGAAATAAACAATGGATTTCAGGTGTTGACGATCGGAGAAAGTGAAGTTTCTTATCACATTATTTTGTGTGATTACACTTTGGTTTGAAATTGTTCTGAAGGCTCCCCCTTCTGCTCTTTTGATGAGTTCAAATGTGGGTATATTGAGAAGGGTGATCAAAAGGATCTGAAAGTTTACTATCTATCGACGTCCAATAGCGGCCAGATTGTTGTTTGGGAAGAGTGAGATGTTCTTGAATTTCGAAAATTCTGATGTGATTTGATATGATGTGATGTGAACAAGCTACTCTCTCTTAGTTGTTATAGCGCAAGTGATGTTCAGTACAGTACAGGCATTGCCATTTGTCCATTTCCTCCGTAACTTGTTTTAGAGTGTGATGCCAAAGTGGCAGTGGCAGGGGAGATTGAAGCGAGAGAGGAGTTGGGGCTGAAAACGATTCACACGAACAGGCGTCAATTGGTATGCAAGCCAAGATTGTGAGTAATCTTTCGTGTTTTTTGAGAGCTTTCTGTCTTTTGCATATTTTATATTGCTCATGTGATGATAATGGTAGCAACAATGGTACATTCACTATCCTTGTTAGATACTTGTAACAGTCGTCATATTTACAATGAAGTGTTCAACACCGCATTTTGTAAGGAAAGTATCATGTGGGCAAAATGTTTGGATGAATAGTGGTGAAATCCCCTTGCAAGTTGGATAATTACAAAAACGGTTTGACCTCCCAGTACCAAAGCAATTGTCCTACTAAAAGACACTAGACTAGTTCAATTTTGCCCTATATCTATACTTGAAAGTACTTGCATTGACAACCCGAGGTTGCCCCTACCATCATGCATTCATTGTCTTGAACTAGTTAACCCAAAGTTGCCTCACAAATACCTACTTGCGCCGTAAACTCACAATCACTCTAAATGATGTGTCTTAAATCCTATATGCATCAGACGACAATACAATGTAATAGAGGACAGTGGAAGTTACCACAAGGTGAAACTTTTTGTTAATTTTATTCTTGTATCTAATATAATAGATGCATGTCTAATTAGACACATGACAAGATTAAACAACACCTCACTAAAATATAAATTAATACTAGACTAGACTACTTTGGCAACATGTATCCATGGTCTCTTCTTTGTAATAGTAAATGTCTCCTCCTTGACTTGGTGATGTGTACATTTAGTTCAAAGTAAGATGTTAGAGTTCCTCATTTGATTTGTGGGCTTCAAGTTTTTAAATTCTCTTTTGTGGCTACAAGAGCTCTTGTTCCAAACACTAGAAAAAAAAGGTGTCTACCACAACTGACAAAAATGCAACCAAGTGACCTATACAACTATCCTACAACTATAGACCTCTCTATTTGCTCCAAATTCTTACGTCATTGTTTTACATCAATAGTACAATGTTTTAGTTGCAAAGTAGTTGTCGAATGAAGTGAACACATTGCTTTAGTTGCAAAGTTTGCAAGGAGTTATAGAATGAAGTGTAGGATTACGAAAGTTGTAATAGACACTACTAGAAAACTGTGACCAAATCAACAAAATATCAATTGATTTATGTTGTTTGGGGCACTACAATGACCGATTTAATTGATTTTTGAACTTTTTGTAAAAATCAACAAATTGCTACCTACTTTTTGTTGATTGGAATAGTGCGATGAACAAATCAACAAAATATTAGGGAATTTAGAATCTTTTTTGGAATCTTTTGAAAATTGTTGAAATTTGTTAGAATCTTTTGGAATCTTTTGAAAATGATTGGAATTTGTTAGAATCTTTTTGGAATCTTTTCAAAATTATTGGAATTAATGAACTCGACTTCATACATTTATAAGATTTTGGAATGTTCTTATACCATAGCAATAGAGCAAGGTTGGCACATTGATGCCAAATAATAAATTTACCCTCAAAACCATGAGTCATGATTTGAAATCATTTTCCACTTTTGAATAGGCCCTTCTTGATATAATATTTGTTGAATGCTTGAATACAATTCTTGTACAAGATGTGAAATTTTTAATAAACTTGTGTTTCACTATCAGGTTATCCCCTATGTGTTACAAAGAGAACAACATAAGTGACAAGCTTTTTGGTACGTCCTAGAAAAACTACAAAAAATTGTAGTCTACTTACTTATTGAATATTTCACTGTAGCAATTTGAAACCAACTACTTGTTGATTGTTGATTTGGAGATTATAATATTTGATGAACATGTTATTCTGCAAATCCAAGGCAATTTTTAGCATGATGAATCTTTGGGAATTTGTAGAGGGTAGAGCATGAATGAGATGTTTACAAGATTCGAGTGTATTGTAGATTGTGCAAATGAGAATTGAGGGGAGAAAAAAATTCTTCCAAAGCATGCAAATTTTGACTTTTATGGCCTTTGAAAGTTGCAGGATTCAAGGCAAGACTATATCTTCAACTTAGTATGGTCAACAAAGGACCAAGCTAGTGTCAGTATTCACTCAAAGATCAAGCCGATCCATGTTGTGGATTGGTATGATTTACTTCCCTCCACTATTGTAGAAGGCAAAGGTACATAGTGTGATTGAAATCAACTTGTATACCTCTTTAACGAAACTTTGATTCTTAGTGTCTAAAAAACGTCCGCTTTGCCGCACAAGGGGTAATGCCTAGAATTTTTTTGATCAATTCAATTTTTCATTTTCAATTTATTTCTTAAAAGTTGATTTTTTTAAGTTTTCAGCAATTTTGGGCACCCATGACAAATAGATCCAATTGGTTTGAAATTCTTTATACAAACTCTCAACAAGATTGTGAACATAATTCCTAAAGTTAGAAAGCATCAAAGCACACAATTAGGACTTTCAAAACACTTAAAACATTTAAAATCCCCCCATTTGGGCAACATTTAAAACATCATGGTTGAAGTTCTATGACCTATGAAATGTTTTTAACTTAATCATTCACAATTAATTTTTTTTAAAATTCAGCAAAATTTGGCAGCCATTTTGTCATAGTAGATTAACTTTTTTCAAAAAACTTTGAACTTGAAAAAGTTGTAAAACCAATCTAATTTTCATCCTCACGAATCATTTTGAGATTTTGAGCCTCCATTCAAAAGTTATAGACAAAATTTAGAGTGGGGTAGCAAGGAATATTTTCTTTAATATATTCAAACACCCTCTATGAATTTTGTCTATAACTTTTGAATGGAGGCTCAAAATCTCAAAATGATTTGTGAGGATGAAATTTAGCTTGATTTACCAACTTTTTTTAGTCCAAAGATTTTTGAAAAAAGTTAATTTACTCTGACAAAATGGCCGCCAAAGTCTGATGCATTCCAAAACACCAAATTGTAACTATATATGTAGGCGAAAATTGACACTTTGTTCATTGAAATTTAATGATGGTGAGTTGGTCAGAGTGTTGAGTTGTTAACTGAATGTGAATTATTCTCCATCTAATATTCATCACAACTGTCGATGTGGACAAGTCTACTCTCTATAGAATCCACCGTGTCTATCTTTAGTAGGAAAAAATGACTAGAAATTGATTGCAGCTATAAAATGTTGATAGTTGTTACCTAATTGAATCATATTTGTTTTTTAGTTGTTTTTTAGTCTTTTCCTAATTGTTTCCTAGTTGTTTCCTTGATGTATCTTAGTCATTTTGTAGTCATTTTTTATTTGTTTCCTAGTTGTTTCCTAATTGGGTCCAAAGTCATTTATTGGTTGTCTTCAATCAATTGTACCATATTAATTGTCAAGAGTACCTTTAGATTGGACATATAAGACTTAAATGGAAGTTGCACTATAACAAAACATGGTAAAAAACCTGTAGTCATAATTGACTACGGTTCTTTTTGCCACGTTTTTGTGCATGCGCACGTAGTAGGCTGTTATTTTCTTTCACAATTTCCCACTGCAATTTTTGGAATTTTGGGGCATGTGATATACCATTGGAAAGATATTTCCAATACCTTTCCAATGGTATATTACACGCCCCAAAATTCCAAAAATTGAAGTAGGAAATTGCAAAAAACGTTGCCTATGTGTGTAGTGGGCTTGTTCAAAAATGTAGCAAAAAGAATTGTAGTCAATTTTGACTACGGTTTTTTTTTACCATGTTTTGTTATAGTGTTGTATTCTAATGTAATGAGTTTTGTTAATAGAATTCTACGATTTCTACATTTTATAGATTTCTATAGTGTGTAGATTTTTACAATTTATAGATTTCTACATTCTATTGAAATCTAAAAATAGTTAAAATCCAATTTTTTTTTTAAACCTATGAAATGGTAAAATATCCTAAACCATTGAAAATTTTGAATTATCAATATTTGAATTTTTGAATTAAAAAAAACAGCTAGATCTAAAATCTATGATTCATTGAAATTAAAATTTACAAATCTATAAGTCATAGACAAGTTGCAAATGAGTCACAAACAAGTCACAATGAAATCATAAATGAGTCGCAATGAAGTCATAGATGAGTCATAAGCAAGTCATACACTAGTCACAAATGACTTGCACAACTCATCAATTGAGTGACCGACCTCATGTGGTAGCAAATAGCATATAAGCAACCATGTTAGAAAAGTTCATTGATGAAGTTCCAATTAGGTTGTCGCGACTTGCAATTACAATTCTACATGTGACTGTCCACTACAAGTTGGGGCTCCAAATTAGAACTAGTCACAAAATGTCCTAAGCAATTCAAAATCAATTGCTTTTTATAGTCACAGAACCCTTCATTTTCTTTAGTTTAAACCCTCTTCTTTAGGTGGCAATATGGGAATCTGTTGGATGTGCAATGTGTTAGAGATCTTTGTCATTCAAAGTGACTTCTTGAAATTTATAGTGAAGAGTAAGGAAATATTGCTATTCTCAACCAACAACAACACCTCTATTGTGGACTACTCTAAGAAAATAAACCTCAAAGATGGATTGTAGACAATTTTCTACATTGTTTGTTGACTCCTACTTCCTTTTGTTCACCTTCTCCAACAAGGAGGACAAGAGCTTTGGCCTCATTCCAGTTGCACTCTTTGTCCCCTTCTTGCTTTGCTATTGATGGCATTGGAAATCTAATAAAGAAAACTTCACGGTATCTTAAGAGTCCATGCTAATGTTTAGCTCAAGCTGGTATAAGGTCTATATATAGTGTCGAATAGCCTTAAGACTCCATTCTCTTTCTCCCTCTATAGCGAATTATAGAACTTCTTACATTCTAAAAAAACCCTTGGGGTGTGAAATCCCTAACAATAAGTTTATATTTCTTCAACTCCTATTTCCAATTATTAGTAAATTCAGGATATTGTGATTTTTTATTTTGATTGATATTAAGATAAGAAATTTCAAAAGATTTCTCACCATATATAACTTATTAAAATATGAAACTAAGTCAATAAAAAACAAATCAATACATGGAAGAAAAGAAAAAACAATTCAATTTTTCCAAATTTTTAAAAACTTATTTATATAATATGATAATTTTTCAAAAAATATTACATGTTATAAAAAGATATGATAATGATAGTTCTCGAATCTAAGTGAGATTTAATTTTATTGAAATTAGAAGGTTACATTTATCCTAAAAATTATCTTACAAGTGTTCTCTTTATACATATCGTACGCTTATTATAACTTCATAACCCATCCTTAATGACTTATTAACCCGGGGAGATCACTTAGTGCATCCATAACAAACCACTTGTGTTAAAGTGACTTTTTGACCCCCTATATACTTTTTAATAATTAATAATTTCAACCTATAACTTTGAGCTTTCTTTAATAATGACTATATGTTTCTATTGCCTAAAATTCCCAACTCAAATAACATATGAAATGATTTCTAGAATAGGTTGAATAATGAACTAAAATGGCATGTTTTTTAACTCAAATATTTATAGAGAATACATTTTAGATGACCATTGCATCATTATTCAAGAAAAATGAACTTTCAATAGGTTGTTCTTTTTAGGAATTTTTTTTTCATTTTTTAAACAATTTTTTCTTATATAAAATAGGGGTGTGAAGGTTATTTTCATCTCTGTAGTGTATCTTTTTACTTCAAAAATTTGTAACTAATTATAATTATCTAAAAAAAATACCAATAATTCTCAACATAAACTTTCAAAGTAGGAAAATATAGTCATATTTTTTCTTTTCCTTTTATTTAAATTTTAGAATATAATATAGGGGGTCTAAAGTCTTAACACACGTAGTTCCCAATGGATACACTAAGTGATCTCCCTGGGCTTATTAACCACGGTCCTTTCTACATATTATGTGAGTTGTTACTTGAAGAAATGTAATCAATCAAAATGTGCACTTTGTTCATTAAAAGTTGTTACTATACCCTTCACAAGCTTCCTTGTTTATATTACATAGTATTTATGTATTGTATATGGAACTCAAATGGCCTTGAAAAGCTCTCAATAGTGTCATAATTGATTGTCCATTTCATTGCCAATGAAAATCAACATATTTTGACATTTCATTGAATTACGTGTTACATGGATGATGTCATTGTCAAGTCTTAGTCGTGATATAGGTGTTCTTAACATTTGTATCATTTCTTCTCGGTGTATTTGGTGGTTATGACATATGCCAAAAGCCACTTAGCATCATGGTCTTGATGACATACTAAAGTCCAAAGCTATTAAGTAGTTTTTTGAGCCATTGTGAAGCCTTGCGTGACATTGGTAGTGATGCATTATCTTACAAACCATCCAAATTGAATGGAAATCTTTGCATTTTGGTTTCAATTGGACATGAATTCCACCTCACTTGCATATTTTATTTGGATGTAATAGTGATAGTGTTTAGGCACTCATAGAGACATTGGTACATCAATGATGTTTTTATTCACACTTTGGTAGATATTGACATGATATGACCTTGGTAGAATGTCCATGTTTGTGCACAACATACAATTATACATTCAAGAGAAGTGCTATGAATCTAATGACTCAATATTCTTAAATAGGAAATCAAAATTATAAAAGAACAATGCACTTACACATAAAATGTATCTTTTATTGTAATCCATATAACCAAATGATGAAAACAATCCTCAATGGATTTCAATAAATTTTCTATACAATCTAAAGTTTAGCCACATACTATGCATTCAAACTTCTTACAAACTACTACTGTAAATCATTGGCTTGAATTTTCCAACAATAGCTTCCACTTTGTAAAACAATCTAGGCACAAATCATAGTCAATTTTGAAAGTGACCTTTGCCTTAAAGCGAGGTCCAATTATGGGAGTCATTTTGCATCCATTACAAAACACTCTATACTGATGATCACCTTTGAGGCAAAAGAATTTGCCTTCGAGATTAGCCACTGAAGTTGGTGGAGACGGCTCAGCCAACATATAGGGTCCCAAATTTGGACAATCATTCCAAGAAAGAATCCGTATTGAAGGTGTGCTTCCTAGATTCTTGGATAAAGACTTTAACAAAACACATCGATTCAAATTGAGTTCCACCAATTGATACAACTTCTCAGCATCCTCTGGCAAGGCCACCAAGCTTGAGCACCCACTCAAATCTAGAGTGGTCAAGGAAGATAAGTTCCCAACTTCCTTTGGCAAGGCCACCAAGCTTGAACACCCACTCAAATCTAGAGTGGTCAAGGAAGATAAGTTCCCAACTTCCTTTGGCAAGGCCACCAAGCTTGAACATTCATACAAATTTAGAGTAGTCAAGGAAGACAAGTTCCCCACTTCCTTTGGCAAGGCTGCCATGCTTGAACACCCACTCAAATTTAGAGTGGTCAAGGAAGACAAGTTCCCCACTTCCTTTGGCAAGGCCGCCAAGCTTGAACATGATTTTAAATCTAGAGTGATCAAGGAAGACAAGTTCCCCACTTTCTTTGGCTAGGCCACCAAGCTTGAACACATAGTCAAATTTAGAGTGGTCAAGGAAGACAAGTTCCCCACTTCCTTTGGGAAGGCCACCAAGCTTTTACACATAGTCAAATTTAGAGTGGTCAAGAAAGACAAGTTCTCAACTTCCTTTGGCAAGGCCGCCAAGCTTGAACACTGACTCAAATTTAGAGTGGTCAAGGAAGACAAGTTCCCCACTTCCTTTGGCAAGGCCGCCAAGCTCCAACACCCTCTCAAATCTAAAGTGGTTAAAGAAGACAAGTTCCCCACTTCCTTTGGCAAAGCTATCAAATTTGAACAACAACTCATAATTTCCTCCAATTGAGAGTATTGTGAAGCTATTTCAAGGAAGGATCCCAAGTGGTCATTATATGCTTTAGGATTGTCCATAGCGCTCCCCAAAGTCAATAAACGGAGTTTTTTAAAATGAGACTTCGGATCATGTTTTGCCAAAGGCACATGATGGTTCATAGTCCCTTGCAAAGAAATGCCTTCAAGATCTTCAAGATCCTACATTCAAAGAAGATGAAATTAGAATGGATTATATTTTCACGAAGAGGCTTCAAATAATAATGATTTTTTCGAACATATTTCAAATCTTATGATTTTTGGAACACTATAGGGGGATCTATTTTCTAATTACATTTGAATGTATACAAAAATGTGCAATTCTTATGATGTCAATTGCATGAATAGAATATTACCTTGCTTGAAAATCCACTTTCAAGTAGCATAGATACTTTCCAAATCCTTGAAAACTCTACAATCATTCGACCCATGTCACGAAGTTGGTCATGCATCTCGAGAATGTCACCATCTCTATTGACCTTCAACAATGACATGTCGATTAATCTATCCAGCTCAGCCATTGGAAGGGCACCATCTTTGAACCACACAGACAAGATTGTCAATTTTGATATGCCCAATGGATATACATCTGGACAAAAGAAACATGCCACATCCAAAAACATCTTTTGTTCCAAGCCCTCCTTATTCAATCCATCAAAGCTTATTCACAAAGTGTTCCAAATTTCTTCATCACCATCCAAGCTCTTTCCTCTTGCCATCCTTTGTAGGGATCATTCCCAACTTTGCAACCTCTCTTTGTTGTGGAGAAATGCACCCATCACTTTCAAACTCAAAGGCAAGCCATTACAAGCTTGCACAACTTGTTTGCGCAAAGCCACAAAGTTTGGTGATAGAGAAGCTACACTTGAACGAAGGTGAGAGGTGAAAAGTTCCATTGATGCCTTTTCATCCAAAAATTTAACATCCAACCTTCCTTCAATGCCCACGAGGACTCAATGGTACTCCATTATCTAGTTGTGATGATTATTGCAGTCCCCTTGCTAGCTTGAACAATGTTAGAAGGTACCATATCACGCACTTGAGACTGATCCTTGATATCATCTAGTACTAAGAGAACCTTCTTTTCAAGCAAGAGTTCCTTCATCATCTTTTGGGCTTCTTCCAAATTTAGGGGTTTGCAATCATTACCAAGTTTTGGTAATATCTTGCACAATATTTCATAGGAATTTTGATAGTTCTTGCATTCGGAAACAAAGCATGGTGCACTATATGAGGACTTCACAATATCAAAGATTGCCTTAACTAGTGTGGTCTTGCCAATTCCACCCATGCCCACAATGCCTATATACTTCTTTTTCAAAAGGCCTTTGGCTTTAGACAATTGATGATCTAAATCAATTGGGACTTCCTCGAGAGGAGCAATTGGCTCATTCACGTGTACATGTACAAAAGGAACATTATTTTGAAAAATCGTTATCAAATTAAAATATCAAACTACACTGAAAACAATGAATGCAAAAGTATGAAAGAGATTTACATAAATCAAACATCAATAAATGAATTTCATTTTATAATTAGGCAATTTCATACCCTTGGGACATGGTTCACAATGGACTTGGAATCTCATAAGGCACAAGATCCTTCCTTCAAGAAAGACTTCTTCAAACTAGTGAGCCGGTCACAAATGTTGGAAAATGTTGGGCATTGAAGAGGGTCTTGAGACCAACATTCTTGGATTAAGGTTGTAAGTCCTTCACAATCCTTGGGTAGGATTGGTCGAAAGCGAGGGCCATGCGGACCTTGTAGTTGATCAGAAATTTCTTTGGATTCCAAATTAGAGTATGGAACCTTACCAAATAGAATCTCTGAGCATATCATGGCAAAGGACCATACATCCGCTTGAAATGGATGTCGTGGAGTTTTACTTCCCTTGATCATTTCAGGGGCCATATATCCTTGTGTTCGAATCTGGTACTTTGTTGACATTGGATGCTTTGGATTGCTTTAAACCTCCAATTCAGAAGTTCCATAATCCATAATCTTGAATGTGCGACAAGGACCCAAATCCTCCATGGGTATTGAATTACATAAGACATTATCAAGTTTCAAATCAAGATGAGCAACTTGCATGTCATGAAGGTAATACACACCTTTTGAAATTTGGTGCATGATGTCAAGTGCTACATGATAGGATAAAGGTCTTTTTGCATTCTTCAATACAGTAGACAAATTGGAATCCATCAATTCCATCACCAAATGCATCTCACTAGTTTCGTCTACTTCAAGATTCTCATTGATGTTTTTGATAATCCCACAACCAAAAAATTGAATGAGATTTGGATGACCCAAGCCTGCCAAGATTCTTGCCTCTTTTTGACACATTGTAAGATATCCAAGATCACCTTCCAACACTTTTGTAGCACTTTGTGAGCCCTCAAGTTGGCACTTAGAACTCAGGATTTTCTTGTTTTTGTTTTTGTTAGTATTTTAGCGTAATTATATGCAAAAAAGCATAATAAGAGTGTTTGAGTGGTATTTGGTAGAAGTCCCTACCAATACAGTGAGGGGTCATCCTAGATGTGTAGAGTATATAAAATACTCAAATTTCATTCTTCTAATGCCTAGTTGAGAGTCTAAAAGGTCAATTAAGTATTTCCGAGAGAATTAAGGATTTGAGTGTTAGCCAGTCCTAGTAGTTGTCTATGTTAAACTAAGTCTTACAATTGCATGTGACAAGTTGGCTAAGTCCATTTTAGGTCTAGAGAGTCTAATATAGGTCACCATCCAATTCGTAAAGAATTTGGATTGGTAAGTTCTTATTTGTAGGTAACTTATAGAAGAATGATCCAATCTGCAAATAAAGTGATGGGAGAGCAACTAGAGTATGAAGAAAGGTGATTTTACTCTAAAAGCATGCCAAAAGCCGACATTAGAGCCGGTTGTTCCAAGATTCCCCGATACAAGAATAATTTCCCCCTTAAGTGAAAATTAAAAGGGAATTGCTAATTCTAGCTTCCCTATGAATAGTGCAAAGTGACATGTAATGTTGCACTTTGTTTTGGGGAGTTTCCTAAAAGCTATCCAAAAAGTTTCGGATTTTTCCAAAACAATCACAATGACTCTATGGGAAGTCAACTGCCTTTGAACATAATCGTAAATTCCTAGGAATTAACCATGTTGCGGTAAAATCCCACTAAAAATTAGGATAGTGTTTTGTGTGCTAATAAAGCGTTCCACAAAATTTGAAGACATTCTAACATTCCTAGGTACCAGAATTGGTAACGACATTGGACTTTTGAAGAATTTACGACTTTATGGCAGGTTGACCGGCGTACCGGGAGATGGCGGTGTCCAAATGACGTGAATGAGGGGTCTTTTCTTACTCCCACGAACCTTCTAAGTAACCCTAGCTAAATAGTTTCCTCAAAAGAAACAAATTCCAAAAGTTAGAGTTTTCACTTTTCTTCGGAGTTATCGTAAGTTGATTTTACACTTACAAATGGATGGGAAGAAGGGGTTGGGAGTCTTGATGACGAATTTGGGTCTTCTATACACAATGGCGCAATCGTTTTTCAATTTGGAGTTGTTCCCTAGAAGATAGGAAGGGTCCAACAGTAGGTTTGACTTTTTTAGAGTAATTAGTGGTAATTCAAAGTTAATTTCACAAATATCTTTTGGAAAATTGAAGATTGAATTTGGATAAGATCTCTTTTCTTGCATAACAATCCATCTTTTGTTTAAAGAAAGACAATTTAGAAATACTTTGGGTTAATTAGCAAAATATCTAGGTTAATTAGGGTTATTTTCAAAATATCTTTGGGAAAAGATCTTGAATTTGATTTAGCCAAGATTTATTAGCTAAATGGAGAGGGTTCTAGAGAATTCTTCCATTAAACAAAGATTATTTTGGAAGTACATTAGAGTAGTTTAGAAAATATCTCAAGATTGAAAGTAAATGTTTTTCCATCGACAACTTACCAGAGAAGGGCCTAGAACAAGTATAAAAGGCCCTTCTCTCGAGGTTGTTGGTACCCTCATTCTTATATCTAGCCTTTGTTTTTGTTTCTTTTGTGCTACCAACGTGGTCGAAGCATTGATCCAAGTCGAGATCCGACTTGATTTTCATTCTAATTCTTGATTTGTACACTTTGAAGGACGAGAGGGTCCCTTCAAAGTGATTTCTATTTGATTTCTTTAAGTTCTCGAGGCTAAACCTCCATTTTCTTTGATTTGTAAGAGTTTTAGAAGGGATAGACACCCAAATTCTAATTTCGTTTAAGATTTCTTGAATACTAATAAATTGTGCTCATTACAGCAGAACTTGGTGTTAATAGACTTAAGGCGGCGAAGCTCGACTTTGCCAAAAGTTTATTAAACCAACCTTTGCCCAAATTTCATTGTATAATGGAGATTGGGACTTTAATTGCTAAAGTTTGGTTTAAACCTTGTCATGTGTACCTCCTTTAGTGATTAAACTTGGATACTTTGAAATTTTGAGGAATTAATCTTTAATGTTCAGTTAAACACTGTCATGTGTACCTCCTTTAAAGATTAAAACTTTCGAAATACTATAATTTGACCATCAATACCGTGTATACCTAGGGTCGCCCTTGCACGACAAAGCTTTGACTTTGGGATATTTGAAATTAACATTTTAAGTGGTTCCAAGTATTAGAGAAATTTCCTTATTTGCATGCTTGGAAAAATGCCTTGCAGGTGTAGTAATTAGAAACATTTGATTTAATGAGAAAGATTAGAGAAAAGTAATCAAAATTCCTTAGTTTGAACTTTTGGTAAAATCCTTAGTAGTAGTTAGAGAAAAACCAAAATTTAGATTAGTCTCCCTTTAGTTAGAGTCATTCAAATTATCCTGGAAAGAGATTTTTAGCTTAGAATACTTAGTTGATTAGTTTAAGCTTATTTCCAAAAATTCCCAAAAAATTAGAATGTTATTTTAGAATTTAAAGAGTTAAGAGTTTCCCCTCAAAAAACCCCAAAATTAATTATTTTGGTTAGAAAATTAATTAAGTCTTTAATTACAAAAATTAGTATTTAATTGACCAAAATACATAAAAGTCCCAAAATTTCAACAAAGGAGACCATAACCGGGATACCAAAACCTAAAACAAGAACCAGAGTGGAGAGCCCCAATATCACAATTAGAATCAGCAAGGAAGTTAGAACTCAAGCAACAACCAACAAAAACAAGGACAGGGCGACGAATGAAGTAATAAACGAGACGGGGTGCCAATCCACCGTGCCGTGCCACGTGGCACGACTGTGGGAGTTGGACAGGGAGCCATCGGGAGTTGGACAAGAGCCATCGGGGAGCTGGACAAGAGCTGTTGGAGAGCAAACAGAGAGCCTATTGGAGAGCAGACAAGGAGCTTGTCCAGGAGCTGAATGAGCAAAACTAAACTTCAAAATTACAGCAGTTAATAATATTGTTCCTCTCTAACTTGGCAAGCATGCTCACAAAAAATTTGGTTGTTTACTAAACATCAATTAAAACTCTTGCTTCCTCCATAGCCACTAAAATTTCTCAATTCTTGCAAGAAGAACAACAAAACACAAACAACAAACAAGTGAGGAAGATTTAGAAGTAGGGAGACAAAAGGAAGAAGAAGAATCTAAACAATTACAAAGGTACGAATTGATTTGATATTTTATTCCATGAAACTATTCATTAATTTGTTGGTTAGTCATTAATTGGGATTCCTATAGGAATTAGAAGGCTAGGCTTAGTTAAGTTTTGTTTTATTAGGCTTAATAAGACAAATAGATAAAGGCAAAACACCAACTAATATCTTTTGGATGATTAGGAAATTACCAAATAATTAGGATTGATTTGATTTGATTTGATTTAGCAGATTTAAAAGGTTTTGAGGTATTAAAATAATTTCTAATTAATTAGGAATTGTTTTAACTACAATCAAAATTAATAAAATCTCATAACCATTAGTAGGAAAAGAAAAATTGAAATTGAAATACAACATTGAAAGAGAATTAATTTCAAATGGCGTGATGGATTAGCAAAATGGAGGATGGAGCGGGTTACTACGAAAGCATTCATCTCGTGATCCTCGAGGATGGTACGATCGACCACTTGATGGGAAAGGTACGTTAAAATTCTTTTTAAGTTCAATTTGATTAAAATTTCACTTGATAGAATAAACCATTGAAAACTTTAGGAAAATTAGAAAAGAAAATTAACGTTTAAAAATTACAATTACAATTTAATTTAGAAAATAATCCAAAATTTAACCAATCAATTAGATAAACCTTATTTGAAATTTGGATGAAAAATTAGTATTTCCATCCAAAATAATCAAACAAAGGAATTTTAGAATTTTAAAGGAATTTAGAATTTTAGATTAATTTAGAAATTATAATTGTTTATTTAGACTAAGAAGTAATTAATGAATGAAATTTAACTCGTTAGGCTTTTAAAACAAATTTCATTCATTAATAATTTTTTCATTAGGAATTTAGGTTTTCGTGTTTTACCTTATTGGGGAGGTAATTTCTGATTTTTCATTTTAAAAAAAATAAAACCCTAAAAATACAAATTTTAGAATAGAAAGTTTAGTTTACAATTGATTAGAAGATAATTAAAAAGAATTTCTAAAGAATCTTTAAGGAATCATTTAAATTAGGAATCAATTAGGGAATCTTTTAAAGATTCCAGAACCTATTTTCATTTAAAAAATATTTTAATTTTAAGTGAGAAAAGGTTGGATGAAGTTTGATCTTAATTTGGATGAAGTTCTTTAATTAGTGGTCAAATTAGGTTTAGTCTTAGAATTAGGTAACTAACAAAATTAAAAATCTCAATCCTAAAACTTAGATTCATTTCGATTAGTATTACTATTTTTAATTCATGGATGAAGGTTGTGATGTGGTTTAGGGATCAATATTTCATCCATTCATTTCTTTTATTAGGAAAGTCAGAATTTAACTTGCTTTATCATTCTGGAAAGGGCAAATTACATTCTACAATTTAGGATAGATTGATTTTAGTTTGAATTCATTTTTGATTAGTTATTTGATTTAGTTAACCATAGTTTAAAAATTAGGATTTACATGATTTAAGTTCAATTTGGATATTTAAAAACAAAGTGTCCATTGCTTGAAAGGCGCGAATTGAACTTAGATTAGGAACACCCTAAGGAAATTGATTTAACAAGCCATTAGAACCCATGTGCACGTTTTAACTCAAAGGGTGGAGTTTAAAACACTCACACACACTTAAGTCCAAACCAACTCGATTTGTACACACCTCCATAACCTCCTTGACCAATTTTTTGGATTAGTTTTGGTGGTTTGAAATCATTGGAGAACTCCAAATCATTCAAGTCTCCACCATCAACTTGATCCAAATTTCTAAGTGTCAACAAAAGATGTTGGGCTAGATCATAATCCTCTGAGATTTCTCCTTGAGGTATAAGTTCAAGCTTCTTCTTTAGTTCTTGTCCATCTTCAAGAACTTGGTCATAGGTAGTTGCATCAAATAGAATAGGTCAGATGTCATTGGATTTATTCGGATGGTGGGATAAGTACATTTCCCTCGTTGTATCATAACAACACTTGAGATCTAAAAGTAGCTCACGAAAAGTCTCTTTGTTTTGGAGTTGAAATACAGCCAAATGACACCATCGCTCTTCTTCCATGCAATTTTTTCTCAATATCTCCACATTCTTTAGAAGAACAAACAATTCTTCACATACAAATTGGAATTTCAGATTTGGAGTAGCAATTGACAACATTTTCTCAATCCCCTTCACGGCTAGTATAAGTTTGCCAAAAAGATGTATGCATTGATTTCTATTCAAAACTTTCTTTTTGGACTTAGATGCATTCAAAGTCTTCCAATGTTTCTTAAGATTGGGTATATCATTGTGGAGTCTTTTATAATATCCATTTTGCACTTGTGAAAAATCCTTGTCTTTCCTGTGGAGTATGTAATATCCATAGTTAAAGAGATTTCATAGCAAAATATAGTGATACCAATTATCCTCTGGAACAAATTTTAAAAAATCAAATACATTCAACAAATTAAATTTCATTGAACAATAGTTAGAGAGTTGCTATCGATTGTATTGAAATAACTTTAATTACATACAAAAATGCTTAAAACAAGACTATTTATAAAAATTGATGTAAGTCAAATAGATAACATTATAAAGAACTTTGTAATTTGAACACCCTACAATATTCTAACATTCACTTTCAATCCCTAACAATTACTAAAGAATATTTATACTCACTGAGTAAACCATGCAAAACCCATGTATCTCCAAAATGTGAAGATGGACAACATGATGAAATTCGCAATCCACATCAAAAAGCACGCCATTTATTGCAGCAAATGGAGAAATATATCAATGGTCTACAATTACTTCAAAACAAATCTAAAGAAAATAGTTAGAACATAACATTCAAATGAAGAAAAATAGGAAGGGCCTCAAAAAAACTCTATTTCCAATCCATTTAAAATCACCTCCCATAAAGAGTTCTATTAATATTATATACTAATACTTAGGCGAATCTACTATCATACAATAACTAGGGTTACAAAATACAACAATCTTATCCAAATTTAATAAATAACAAAACTTTGCAATAACATTACACAATATAAAATCAAGAAATCCATAAAATAATGGTTAATAATTTTGTTAATATACAACAATTGGTATCAAGGATTTCATTCCAAACCATAACAAAGAATATGATCTAGATACACAAGAATAATGCAATATTTGGATAGTTTAAACTAGGATTCAATATTCATTGGTACTTGAAGTCAACTCATTAGAACATAATTGAGCATGATTCACAAATAACACATCATAAATACAAATTGGATACATTGACGATATCAAACACATACATTATTCACTATCTTCAATCTCAAAATTCTACAATCACAACTCATTGACATGACAACTCTCTATGCAATGCTATGTTTGTTGAGAAAAATACAAGTATAAGGCTTGACAAAAAATTGGGGGGACATGTCATACCTCCTAGTTCATAAGTCCATATCAAAAAACATATTGTTTGACAAATGAAACTTAGATGTTAGAAATGTTTATGTATTGTTGACTCTTGACAATTACCAAGCAAATTAGGAATTGTTCATAATCAACTTCAATAGAATCAAGCAAACATGTTAAACTCTCATCTCAAGAGATGTATGGTCATGTCACAAGAATGTACTCAAAATTTTATCCACACTCCATTTCATATAGAATTCCTCAAAATTGAATTTGCTTCTACGAAAGCTAGGATGACTTTAACTAAAAGAATGTACCCAAGCACTCGAGTTCCCAATTGTCCTTCCATTTCTTATGGCCAAAGAAGAAGGACCAACTTCAAAAGTCTAAGTTAGTACTTGTTGAAATTTATGATTGGTTTTATGTAAGACATTAGAACTCATTGAATAGTAGAATGGAAGCAATTACAATAAAGTTGATCTTACAATTAGACCCTAGCAACAATTCAAAACCAAAAGTACTCCACCTCAATTGCAATCAATAAACCTACAAATTACTAATAGATAAATTCCATGACTTCATCAAAGAATCATGATTCATAACATATCTCTCATTTGTATCAAAATTACAATCTATCCTTCATCCATGGTTGCAACAACATGCTCTTGTTATCCTTAATTACATTAGCCACAGGTTGCTTCTTATCCAAACCTATTAGATGCATTCTTCTACTATCTCTTGAAAAGAGACACCCCCTCCCTACCTTCCACTTCTCTCCAATTGAATTTCATCAAATAAAAGAAATCACCTAATTCACCCATATCCCACCTGTCTACACACACACAAACCAAAACCAAAGGAACTTTGATACAAATGTGATTGAGAGAATAAATACAATATACAAACAAATACTATATACAAAATACATATCTAACATATAATTGATATGGTATAACGTATGGATACATGGATGGCATACAAGATTATATTCTATACAAACATATGAATTGAAATATTGATATGGTATGAAATACAAATATATGTATGCGATATGGGTTATAGTTGTTAATCCCATATCGATTGCAATCTAGCATGTTCAAAAAAAAATATACATATAAAGTGGAGTAACAACACTGCCTTCATGGGAGGTTATAAATTCACTCACTTGTGAAGTGAGTAGTTGACACTCCCTCACTATCCTCTCAAAAGAGACAGACACACCATACCATTCATCCACAATTAGCAGAGAGAAAAAACAAAACACACCATGACTTTCAAATTTCATATCGGAAGATTCTTAGTTGGGAATAGTCTGTCGGTCCATTCAGATAACACACCTTACATGCTATGTGGATCCAGTTGCAAGGGAGAGGAGTGCCCCAAATTGCCCAAGAAACAGAGCACCAACTCCCACTCTCAACAAGAAACACAGAGACGATCTGCCATCTTGCGTCGTTAGTTTGAAACTCCAGCGATGAAATGACGCAACAGAGAAGAAGCCAACAAGCTACCACACAAGCTAGAAACAGAAGGGCGACCGGAGTGCAGATGTCATTGCAAACAAAATGACGGAAGCGAACACAAAAACAAACGAGCAAACAAACTCTGTCCACATCCAGATCTCGAGTCCCCAACCCCACAATCCACCTTTGTGGTATCACACAGAAAAAAAATGGCGAGGAAGTGAAGCTACATCAATGAACGACGACACAACCCCAGGACTGCGAAACTTACAGAGTTAGAATAAGTTCCCAGATGCCGACTATGGTAGCAACGATGCAGGAAAGTTTGCACGAACGATGAGAGTGTGAACATGCACGTGGAGATGTTCAGACGGTGTACTGCAGCTTCGGAGGTGCAAAAGCTTGATGAGAATTTCTAAGGCAAAAACACAGAGAGTGGGACGAGTAGCCTGGTCGCAGAGTTCTAAGCGAGGGAAGAGCGCCATAGCCAGCGTGAACTGTGAAGGAGCCAGGGACAGGGGTGTGGTAGGCTCAC
The DNA here is from genome assembly GCA_963920665.1 of Straminergon stramineum. Classification (NCBI taxonomy): domain Eukaryota; kingdom Viridiplantae; phylum Streptophyta; class Bryopsida; order Hypnales; family Calliergonaceae; genus Straminergon; species Straminergon stramineum. The sequence goes on from OY987264.1 coordinate 8,328,836, forward strand.
TGTAGCTTTGGCCCAATCGTAGTTGGACCTGCTTGCGTGCTTAGGCAAATTTCCCCAAGTGAAAAGTACTAAGTTATCATACTACTATTCTATGAAGACTTCTGAGGATGAGGACCGTTTCCAATGCTGCGGATCCAATGCTTTGAAAAGCTGGGCCAGATTTTGAGGATTCCACACGATGGTCTGCACGTCTGTACTGACAGTAAGCAAAAGCTCCCCGGACACTGGTGTGGTAGGCTTGCCGTAGCCGTGGCCCAGTCGTAGTTGGTAGTGGGGGCAATAATTTAAGGGGACATTTAATTCACGAGGGACCTGCCTTCCCCACGTGAAGTGTACTATTCTTGGACCATTTCCAATTCTGGAGATCCGCGCTGTTGGAATGCTTAGCCAGATTTTCAGGATTCCGCACGATGGTCTGCACGTCTCCACAGAAACTTACTGTACTGACAGTAAGTTAAGTTGACCAAAAGGTTCGTCAAAGTGTTACCAGTTGTCCGTTTCATTTGTGCCAGAATTTTTATAAAAAAAAGTCTTACCAGTTCCCCATGGCTGAGTCACCCACTATGGTACTGGGGACTCAGCTCAAAAAAACAAAAACTGTGGGAAAACGCACAACTTAACCCTAGAAAGACGGGCCATGACCACTCATTTCAAGCCTCCCTATCCATCACTTTATTTGCTGCCATTTTGCAAGTAGATATGAATGAAATTTTTTTATTTTATTTTTCATAGATGATGTCATATGTACCAAAGTGTTTTTTTCTAGCGATATATCGCCAGATCTGTCAAAATCTAACCATTGTGAATTTGTCCCTCCAAAATCTGGTATGTGCAGTGAAGCCAACACAGGGGACACTAGTCCAAAAAACCCCACTGATATGTACACTACAAGTCGTAAATTTTTTTTGGAAACAATTGAAATTACTATGAATTTTTTAAGAAAAAAATGAAGAAAATTCATATCAAATACAAAATATACTCAAAAAATCTGAATTTTTCAACATAGATGTATATTACAATGCAAAACATCTCAATATAAACCAAAGTTATCATGTCACTCTAAAATTAAAAAATCAACAAACCATGGTTATAGGCCCCAAGTTCTGATTGCTATAAAGCATGGAAATTTATGAATTTTTCAAAATTTTCAGTTGGAGTAGAAACTCAACTTGATAAGCTTCATTTCATTACTTGGACTCAAATTCAAAAAATATCATTTTTATGGCTGAAATTCACATCAAGAGAAAATAGCAAGAAATGGTCAAAATACACTGCAAGGGTGATCCACTTTTTAAGTTTCTTCATTTTTAGAAAAATCAAGAATACCTTGATGAGGGACTTTGCAATACTATTCAGCGAAAATGTACTCAAGTAGTCAAGTACCCTCCACATTAAAAAATTGGATGACAAAACAATTTTTTTCCATCCTACAATCTCAAGTGAAGTCATCCATCAAACACTTATTGTCAACATCATCCTTCTAGGGTTAACCCAGTAAGGACGTTGCGGACTAGAGTAGTCTGATGGATGGCTTCACTTGGCCTTGTATGATGAAAAAAAATGTTTTTTCATCCAATTTATTTCTTTGGAGGGTACTTGAGTACGTTTTTAGTGAATAATCTTGTAAAGTCCCTCATTGTGTTCTTATTGACTTTTGCAAAGAAGAAGATGATGAATCCCCGGATCACCCTTTGAGTGTATTTTGACCATTTCTTGTTGTTTTCTCATGATCTGAATTTCAACCATAAATATGAAGTTTTTTGAATTTGAGTCCAACTAATGAAATGAAGCTAGTCAAGTGTAGTTTCTACTACAATTGAAAATTTTGAAAAATTCTTAAATCTCAATATCTTATAGCAATATGAACTTTGGGCTTGTAACCATGGTTAGTTGATTTTCTAATTTTAGAGGGACACGGTAACTTTGGTTTATACCATGATATTTCACACTATAGTATAAATTTGTGGTGAAAGTTTCATATCTTTTCAAGTATATTTTGTATTTGATATGAATTTTCTTCATTTTTTCCTTAAAAAATTCATAGTAATTTCAAATTTTCTCTATAAAATTTGAAAAATTTAAAACTTGTAGTAGATAAATGACTTCATCTCTGAAAAATGAATTAAATTTTTTTCACTGATGTCCAATTGCAAAATGGCAAAAAATAAAGTGATAATAGTTGAGGCTTCAAATCAATGGTCATAGGCCCATCCTTATAGGATTAACCCTGGTTCACCAGACGACGCTGACCAATGAGGTTGGTTAATCACAAGCACTTACTGTAAATTCTACATTTTGAGTTGAAACTATTCCTCTAGCCTTGGAAGAATGTTGGGGGTCCATGTGGAAATCATCATTTCTGAAACCATGGGAATAATTGGTATTAAAAAAATCAAAAGAGCTCGTTTGAAGTTGAAGTACTCTAGAAGATCTCCACTTCCCACCACTAATTCCAAGGGTGAATAGTTTAATTTCTATGCTACACCAAAGAATGCCTTGTCATTCATCGGACACTAAACGTCCACAACGTCCTTTCTAGGCTAGAGTTGAAATCATAAACTGAACTTTATAACTTTGTTTAACCCAATAAGGACACCGCAAACTGGAGTGGTCCGATGGATGACAGAGAATTCTTGCATGTGAGACAGAAGTGCCATTGTTCATCCTTGGAATTTTGTGCAAAAAGGGGGAGGTCTTGCACAGTAGTATGACCTCCAATGATTACTTTCGGATTTTTTTAAGTAGATGATTCACATTGTTTCAAAAAAGAAGACTTCCACGGTGACTAGCCCGTCCTTACAAGGTTAACCCCTAAACGCCGAGGTGGACGAAAATCGTCCGATGAATGACAAGAAATTCTCATGTATAGGATAGAAGTGAAACTATTCATCCTTGAAATTAGGGGTGGAAAGGGAAAATCTTCAAAAGTAGTTTGACTCCCAATGATTATTTTTTATTTTTTAAAAGTAGATGATGTCACACAGTTCCAAAATGCCTGATTTCCACGGTCACCAGCCTGGCATTCAAGGGTTAACTTGGAGGAGTGTGGTAGTGGATGAAACTGAACTTGTTCAGAAACGCTCCTGGTACTCACCCATCTTTTCGATTAGCTATACTTGCCTTCCTGGAATTTGCAACAGTGGTAAACTCCAATGGGAGGCTAATAAGTTCCTTGGGGAAGATGCGTTGAATCCAGGGCTGCTGTAACCCAGGATCTAAGTTATGTCAAAAGCTTTCTCAACTTTCACGCATTATTATGTTCTAACTGTTGCTTGTTTTAACTTAAGAAGACCCACCCATGACAAGAAGGGACTAAGTGACCTTCTATTCACAGAATAATGTGAATCTGCTGTCCTACAAGTGGTGTGTGGTTGTTCAGCTGGCATCATTTACTTCCTTGATTTCTGGGGCTGTCAAAGGCTTTGGAACTTCACAATTTTTTGGAGAGGTATCCATCCCATATATATTGCATATGACCTGACATTTGAAACTCCGTGATGGGCACAATGAATCTTATGAATCTAAAGTATGTTCACACTTGGTATTAGGGGTGATGTTTGCAATGTGAATCTAGTCCACAAGTAGGTCTAAATTCGTCCTGAAGCTCCTCAATAACAACACTCTTTAACACTAAGTGTGCATATCTACAGAAGTTATGGTAGAGTAAGTGATCCATTATCGACCACCACCCCATTTTCACAGTATAGGCTAGTGTATTTCCAATTAACTGTGTTTTACATTTCTACTCACAACTAACATGTATTAGTTGGAGCAACATAAATGTTCAAGAAGTGTACATTGAAAGCATAGAATGATCACAATATGTACATTGAAAGCCACAACTATCACTCTCATTGATTTTGTAACAAGCCTATGATTAAAAATAAATTGACCTATATAACAAGAATAGGTTTCATAGAATCTTTATGAAAAAAATTCACAGTAATTTCATTTTTAATTATAAATAAATAAATAAATTCAAATCCTTCTAAAATCTATTTCCCTGCATGAGGAAATTTTTCCTTCACCAAACTCATCCTGCAAGTATGTTCAATTCCTTAAGTGGTTGGAAATGGGTCATTTACTATATGCAGTTGATGTCAAAGAGTGCAGTCTCAGTTGTGCCAATTGTATTCTAATCAATTTCAAATGCCAGTCATGTGAAAATTTGATCTCAAACAACATCAATAGTGCTGATTGTGGAAATGATTCCAAACTTACCCAAATAACATTACCTGTAGTACCGATAGTGTCTCCTGATGGAGGGTGAAAAGTCAACTGTTTTGTTTTGTTTTTGACACAAAAGGAATGGAATTTCATTGCATAGGAGAAGTCAACCGGCTTTGGATCCCTCAACAGGTTTCATATGGTATTTTCTTACCTTCGTGGAATTTCTTCACATCAAATTCAAGTTTGACTATTACCGCAAGCAACTGAATAATATTTGGTGGAAAGAACTTCCAGTAAGCTTTCTTCAAGATCAATGAAGTAACTAATATACCCTAGATGTTTGGTTCATATTTGATAGGATGACTTGAATGGGATATGGCAATCTTCTGAGCTATGTATTGTGAACTCTTTGATTTTCATTCCTTTCTCTGATGACATATAATTTCATTACTGGAAGCAAAAAATCAATCTCTTATTTTCTGAAGTCAAGGTTGCAATGTGCAGAAGTATGTTACTTTTTTCTGTATGGGTTTGCCTCAGGTGTGATGAATGTGACTCTTCTTATACACTTTGTTTGATGTAACAAAGGAAGGTAAAATTTGATTGGAAGAGATTATTTTTTATGTTTCCTTCACTATGTTGAGAAGTGCAGACATTCAAAAGGAAAATGCAAGGTTGTACATATATTGTGGCATGTTTCTCATCATCAACCCTTCAAATTTCTTGCATATAACCTCTTTTCATGGGAACCTAGAGCCAACTTGGGATACAACTCCTTCTAGTATTTTCAAAAGTCATAACTAACTCATACAATGTTCAAAAATTACATGTTAAGAGCATCTAGAATCTTCTTTTGGCTCCCAACATGATCTAACAAACACTTAGAGATCATTTAATAACTGGAACCATTCTCAAATACTTAAATAATTTTGAGGTGTAGTTACCTCGTACTCAAATGATGTGATATAAAAATATGTTTGTGGTTTAATCAATCACATTAATTAATTTGAGAACTAGACTAGGGATCTACAACTATGCTAGTAATGTGAATCACGTTATTGTTCCAATAATTGAAGGTCATCAAGTTCTTCTTAAGTGTATGTAGATTAGGTGGGATTTGAAAATATTTGTGTAGCTCAAAGGCGAGGATCCTATAAAGTCTTTTGTTGAGTTCAAAGGTATGATTTCTAATGATGGTTACTATTGCTAGTGTGTCTCTACAAGTCTTTTAAAAAAACACTCCTTTACACTTGCAAGTTACATCTTCATATTCTCAACAATATGTGCATCTTAAAATTTAATTTGCACGTGTAAAATAGTTAAAGTCTAAATTGCAACAATTGACCAAAACCTAAACAAACACAATTTGATTTTAAGGATTTTTTAGGGGTGAAATTAAAGCATCTTTGTCTAGACAAATTTTAGAGCCTAGAAAAAACAAAACAAGATCAATTATGGTTGAGATAGTGAAACAATTATGTCTACATTTGTGCCCCAATACATGAATTTGATGGTGAGTCTTCCAAGCTTGTCCAAAAACTTACAGATGATCTAATTACAATATATGAAGAAATGCAAGGATTAGTTTGATTTGACTAGATAATTGATACATATGATAGTCTACTCTAAATCCACTCGTCTTCTAAAGACTGTCCCTAGCTAGGTTTTGAAATGGACATTAACAAGTTGTAAAATGCATATGTGTAAAGCATTGAATGTTTTGCCAATGATGTCAGAGCAATTTAAAATTTGTCAAACATTCCTTTATACTTTGCTAGTGGATGGAATAAGAGCCAAGGTGGGTCCATTTCTGAAATGTTCACTTGTGTTCAAAAAAACTTTTCTCCTCCAACTTTGAATGCTAATATTTTTCAATCTGTATGGTCAAACTTGATAAAAATTTTACCACGTGATCTCATACAAGTATAGTACAAGATCCTACGGTTGGATTTTTGAATTTTGAATTTTTTTTCTTTCTTGAAAGAATGTAGCAAAAATGACAATTTCAAGTGATTTTTGTCCAAAAATAGGCCTTGGTCCTTTAGGAGTTTAGTTTAGTAAAGTTCGCATTTTGGAACCCTATCTATTACTTTCTACATGTTGCAGTGCTTGTTTTTGGTGAAGCCATATCTTTTTTCAGACTACACATGGTGTGGGTTTTGTAAGGCCTACGATCAAGAAATAGATACCTATGGTAGAATTCTTTAGAAATTCATAAGTAATTCAAAAATGATCCGAAAAAATATGAAACCACTTGGGTTAGATTCCACATCAATTTTTATTCGAGTGGAAAATAAGGAAAAATATTTTCGTGCATTGAAGAACCATCGAAAAGGCCGACCAACCCTTAAACGCACGGTTTATGAGCAGACTACCTTACTTCTGTTTTGCTTTACTTATAATTACTATTTCCCTCTCAATTATCATATTAGTAATAGTTTCTTATTTTTTTTCAATTTCAGGAAATTCAAAGGATCATGGAAAATGAATTCCAGAAGTATTTAAAACATCTATTTTGGCAACCATGAAGGAGCTAGTTGCGGCATGGTTATGAAAAATCAAAACACTGTCCTACCATTCAATCTTGGTAACATAAAATTGGAAGAAGTGAATTTAGTTTTGCAAACACAAAGTTATTATCTAGGGACCATGATGTCAGGTGTATTTCATTTGAGTGTCTAGAAATCATAAACTTTCACACCTGGTGGATTCCATAATACCATGCTTGTTGAAGAAAATGTTAGCTTCTAGTCGCATATGTTTAGTAAAGAGCTTAGGTTTTACTGTTGTTCAATGCCATTGTTGTTCTTTTTGTCACCAAGGGTGTGATTTCATAGTTGTAGATGCTTTATGAGTCTTCAAGTAACTACACCTAATACAGTCTTATAGAGATGACAGAACAATAATGACTAGCATTCTACAACACAAGCTATGCTATAAGCTATCTCCACGTTGACATCATTCTAGGTATTTATGAACACAGTAGAACATGTCTATCTAGAACAAGAGTAAACTACCACAGTCAATTGCAAGACTTGTGTTAACTTTGACAAAAAAGTTATTGAGCTAATTAAAAAGTTGGCTATTAGCAACCAATTGTATTAAGAACTTCAAAAGTTCGAATGATGCACCAAGCTTTATTTTTTTCTTTTGCAGAAGAACCTAGCTTCAAAATTGCTAGAAGAATTTGATTCCATTAAATTCTCTTTGACTTCTATGACATCTCTTTCAAATGCCATGTTCAATCTTGAAGAATGTAATGAATGCAATCTCCACTCAAAGACTTGATCTCAGCAACACCATTCAAAATGATTCTTATTAAGGTAGCAACGCCCGTAAGCATGATTTGAAGTAGTTTGAAGCATGAAAAGCAATGAATCAAACTCTGAAAAAAATATTGTCAAGTAAGTAAGAAGAAAGCAAAAATATTGGCATCAATTATAGAGTTTCAGAGTCAAAGCATGTGTTTATGTAGAATTTTTGAAGTCCCAAATCACTAAAAATGTAAAGTTGTGAGTAGGAGATGCTAAAATAGACAATTCCTAATGTCTTCACTTATTTATTTTATTGTGTCATTGTTCCTCAAAGGGGCTATGACTTCCTTTGAGGGGGAACTTCTCACAGGGAAGTAGCCCTTTTAGGACTACAATTTTTCCTAATAGCCCTACTTTAAGGAGATTTTTTCTTCTCCTTTGAATTGCTTGCTATGCAAGGGAATGTTGTTTAAATGTAACTACATCTAAAATTATTAGAATAAACAATTCATCATGGTTCCCATTATTATTATATTTGAATTTTTGGCGAGATTGTATTGGTGTTCAAAAGGAGATTCTATATTCTCTTCGAATACATTTTTAGGACATTGCATGAATAAATTATGAATTTTCAAAGTACTCAACAAGAAATGTTTTCTCAAACCAATCTTAGATTTATAAATAGTGGGAGTATATTTTAGGCAAATATTTCTAGGGGTCCAATTCAAAAAGGGGTCAATTTTAGGTGTAATTACCTTAGTTTTTAGCATTGATGATAAACTTCAAAAGATTTGAATGCATATTTGGAAGTACATACTTCAAATTAGTCAATGTGAGAATTACAAGGCTAGGGCTTTACTTTGCTACAAACAACTATTGATGATTGTCAAATTTGAAGGTAATATAGTTCTTCTATTGGTATACTGGTAGCAATAATATAATGGTAACTCGTACAAAATAGGAGATGAAGTGAAAAGCAATTAAGTCTACTAAATTTTAGTAAAATTTGGTTGTACATCAAACTAGGATTTGGAAAAGAAAAATGTGTCTCTTAGAGTTCAAGAAATGGATGAACACATGATCTTATTGTATGCAAAAATTCAATTTGTGATTTGTGTCCCATTTTGACTTCATGTATGTAAATTTTTGGTGAAAATTACACTTGTATATTGGTAGAATAAAATAAGGAACAATGTAGACTATAAAAGAATATATATTTTTCTTGCAAGTGCATAAATGCGTCTTTTTGTGCATGTATACATGATTTTGAGAATTCTAAAACAATGGCCGAAAAGAGCAAAAAAATTTACAATATGAATAATGAATGAAGGGATGACCAATTGTCAAAAGCAAAAATCATTGGAAGAAATCATTGAACATGCATCATTATATAGACCCACCAATGTGTATCTATGGTCTTCTTATCAACATGTGATGTCCTTGATTAACAAATTAAATGACACTACTCTCAACTACTTGTTCATTTGATTTGTAGTCTTAAGGACTAAATAGCCTACTTCTAGTGATTTGAGAACTTTAGCATGCTCTATTGACTTCATAATTTGGACTTTGTATATTAACTCTCTAAGATGGATACCAATAATCATAATCTACATGTAGAACTTTGTTTCAGATCATTCCAAAAAATATTGCACAAGTTACAATTTTTTAAAAATTTCAATGTCAAAGCCTTCAATGTCATTGCCATAAAAATGACATTTTTTGAATTTGAGTCCAACTAATGAAATGAAGCTTATGAAGTGTAGTTTCTGCTCCTATTAGAAAATTTGAACAATTCATACATTTCAATATTTCACAACAATATGAACTTTGAGCCTTTAACCATGGTCTGTTGATTTTCTAATTTTAGAGTGACACAGTAACTTTGGTTTACACTATGATGTTATAAAGTCCAAAATACATCTATGGTGAAAATTTCAGATTGTCTAGTATATTTATGTGAAATTTCTTCATTTTTTCCTTAAAAAATTCACCATAATTTCAAATTTTTTCCAAAAAATTTGAAAATTTTAAGACTATAACAATTGAAACAAAGAATTTCCGTCTTTGAAAAATAAATATAAAACTTTTCACATATATAGTTGTGAAATGGCAACAAATAGAATAATGGACAATGAAGCTTGAAATGAGAGGTCATGGGGTTTGTATCATTCAAGGGATAACTGTGACTCAAAGATGGTACATTATCATCCAAGGTGAATTGACCCCCTTATTGACCTACACTTGGATAGAAGGGCGATGAATGGGGTCCAACATCTTGTTCTCATGTAGTCAACGTCTATATTCTTTTGGGCTATTTGGAGTACCTTTAAGCTATCCAAGATTTTATCCACAACCGTATTCACAATGCACAACATGGGTAGGATTTGATTTGATAAGAAGTGATAACCTGCAAATTTCTTTAGAGCATCCGCACCGCAGACGCGCCAGAGAGGGGCGCCAGGAGGAGGTCTGGCGTGCGGGTTTGAGGTGTTTGGTTTCACTGTTCCTCCTGTGCCCCACGGCAGACTCGCCAGATAGGAGCGCCAAGCACAGCACTTATTCAAAGGATGATTTCTTACATTATAAATCTGACTGTACAAAGTTGAAATTGTCATTGCCCATTGTGAATATTGATCTCATCATCATTTCCACGACATTTTTCTAACATTCTCAATTGAAGTTGACATTTTCTAGGTGACGGGAATCTCTTTATAAACATATGGGGTGGTAGAAGATATGCCAACCCATGTGGGATATGTAAATTAGAGATACTAGGAGCTTCAACATGAGTTGTTGAAGCTCCTTCTAATTCTAATTTACATATCCCACATGGGTTGGCATATCTCCTACCACCCCATGTGTTTATAGTGAGCTTCCCAATGATCTCGGGTACGCGAGCCTGGTTGGCAATGAACCTGGGTTCGACTTCAAGCTCAATGAATTCAAATTGTAGGGTTCAGAATTCAATTTAAATGACTTTGAATTTCAATTGAAACCAATTTTAATGACGTTGAGGCCATGAGGGAGCCAGTTAGGGGTCGGTACATCGGAGAGCGGGCCAGAATTGAATGCCAAGCTCTTGGCGCGGCACGCTGAAGCCACACTACTTGCCTGTGCCTTGCCTTGATTTCAGCATGGCCGGGGGATTTTTTTCACTTGGCGCGCCTGCCGTGGGGAAGAAAATCAGCCCGGATGCGCCCAACCAGAGTGTTGAGCTTGTTCAGCGCGCTGGCGTGGGGATGCTCTTAGAAGCAAGACATGAATGGTTCTATTGAATTCTATAAATTTGTAAGGAAAGATCTCATGCTGTGCATTTGCCGTGTAGGAAGCATGGAAGAAGGTGGTTGTGTCATGAATGTGGACGTTGTAGTAACTTGTTGTAGTAACTTATTGGATGAAGTGCATTACCTTAGCAATCTCTCCCGTGGAACTGTATGGCAAGAGATGGTGCTTTTCAAACACTTCTACTAAAAGTTTTGCATAGTCTAAGGTAGAAGGCTCGAAATCCGCACAGGCATTAAAACCGCACACCTCCTCAAATGTACACTGTGTGTACATGGGTTTTTTTCATCTTTACAGGGATGTACCAATAGTGTACATGTGAGGAGGTGTGCGGTTTTAGAGCCCTTTGCCATTTCGACTTCAAAAATTCATAACTAATTCTATAAAGCTCTAAAAAATATGAAAGGACTTGGGTTAGATGTCAATTCCTCTTGTCTTTCAATAAAAATTTACTGAAAAATATTTCAATAAGTTTCACCTCCCCAAAATTCAGTTTCAGCTCTTAGATGGACGCTTTATGAGCCTTCTACCTTAGTTGTTGCAATATTTGCTATGATAAATATTTTACTCATTTCGTAAGAATTGGCCATGATCATTGAGTGATTCATGTTGGTGTAACTTAGTTCTCCCCTCTTTGCTTTTCCATTTCTTACAAGTTTGTTGCAAGTCCAGAGATTTTGAGTTTCGATCTCATCTGGTGTTGTTGAGCTGGTGATTTATTGCCCCTAAAGAGTGCATCTATCTTGTACCTCATCCACTGTTGCTAATCTAGAGGAGCTTGTTGGTTGGATTGCTAAAGTGTGCTAAATTCTAAAAATGTTACAATTCAATGTGATATGGACACATCTACAATTGTTTAGGAGATCCAAATTCCTCAACAAAGGGCAGATCCAAAGAGTTCAAGAAGAAGACAATGTGCCCACTTTTGTTTTTCTTACTAACACTACTCTCATTTCAGCAACCACTGTGCATTGCAAGCTCCACTATGAAATGAAAAATGCTTGGATTGTTGTGAAATTTTAGATGAGCATTCTCAACTCTCGTCTTTCATTGAGCATAAAAAGGTCATCATTTCAAAATATTCTCACTAAGGCATCCTCCTACAAAGTGTGTTGCCCTTCTTTTCCATTGACCCACATAAAACTTAAAACTTAAAAATCTACTAAATCGTGTGATCAAACAATTTGAATTTTTTTGAAGTACCCACTCTCAATGTGAAATTTAATATCCTTCAACAACATTCTATCCAATCTCAAGAAAAAATGACTAACAATTTGTTGAAGTTCTTGGCAATTTGGGCCTATTTAAAAAGTACACCTCCCTTGGATCATTAGGGGTTAAGAAGTGATGTTCTGGAATATTTGAATTGCTCATTGCCATTTGGTCTTGCATGTGAACTTCACAGGTGAAATGTAGAGATACAACTATATAATGGAACTAATCTTGAAAGCCTTAGTGAAGTATTCATGTGCCACCTAGGCTACTAATGAATTTCCATGCACTTATAATTGGTCAATTCTACAAAATTCTACAAAAAATTCTAATAGCACCTAATGACACTTCACTACAAGCCTAAACCCTATTAACTCCATGACGTAGGATTAGATGCTACATCACCCTATCCATTGCCTTTAATCAATATCTCTCCTCTATGGGTCGCTCGGTGATTTATTTGGCACCATTTCCAAGGTTGTTGTTGCTACAATCTAGCTTTGTAACAAGGCATGTAAAGCCTATTCATCCAGAAGTTTTCTTATCACGTCAACCTCTAGGGTGTAGCTCCTCAACCAATGGACCAAGGCTTGTTGGGTGGGCATTATAGTATGAGATTGCACCAAAAAAAATAACATGGCTGAAAAATGGTAACCAACCATTAAGTTTTTCACCAAAAAACTTCAAATTTAAAAAAATCTTGGATGTAATCCCTAAATTGTGGATGAAATCAAAATTATGGAAATGTCATATGTGCTAATGCCTGGAGTCAATGTTGAAATTTGGAGCACCACTATAACATTTTATATTGCTACTTTGGCACTTCATAAAAAAAGAAAAAACACAGTGCAATGGATGGTTCTTCAAACCCTCATTTTGGCTAGCAGGGGCTTGTTAGAATCTCTTTGTTGATTTCCAGAGCAACATGAAAGAATGAAGCAATGGCTGCCATGATGTCATTGATTGGTTGCATACAAAGCTTCTTCATGGGCACATCAAATACATTGAATTTGATGTGCTAGGGTGTTTGAATGTCAAGCCGGTTAAGATGGAGGTTATGTTAAAAGATGCATTGGGCTTGGTTTTCATGATTGACAACCTACATACCATAGCCTAGCAAAATTGTCAAGGTGGACTAAGGATGCTCTCAGTTGGTTAATTTAGACAAGGTGGACTTTACATACGCTTCACTTTGGTCAGAGACTTGTAGTAGCATTGTACAAACGCTCTCGTGAAAATCATGAGTATGGTTTCTGAAGCCTGGTTTATACTTGAGGCCGGATTGAAGGCCACCCCACATTCTCTAAGTTTGAACCAATAGGATCACTCAATCCCACCAAATTTGACCCAAGGGTTTTATACTAGGGTCAGGTCGCAACTATAATTCATCTTACATGTCGCCTAAGTGGCATAGTTTTGGCACCAAACCTTCCGGCCCCAAGCAAGAAACCACGACGAGGTTTTGGGTGGCCCAAACTGCCATCTAGGGCTGGGTTGGACTTGTCCATTGGATCATGAACACCTCTAGCATGAATCAAAAAAAGTTATTATTTGAAATTTTGACCCTTCATAACTTTTGTATATGATATCCAGATGTCACATTCTTTGGTGCGTTGAAACCCCCTTTCACTTGCCAACAAGAAAATTGATCATTTGAACATTCTAATTATAGTGAATTGACACAATAAGAAGAAATGGCAGAACATCTGGCCATTTGGGAAAGCAGATTTGAGCTCCAGCCCTCAATTAAATTCCAGAACATCTGGCCATTCATAACCTGAACTGTGACAGTAATTTAGTTGAATTCTAAAATGACTGGAGCATTGAACATTCCAGTTCATTTAATTCAAGTTCAGTTTATGAATTTGGCCCTCTGTTCATTTCGTTCAGTTACATTTCGTTCCAATAATTCAGCTCAAATTTTACAGTTTTTTAAGCTCCTCATTTCATTTGATCCATTTTTCTAGTTAATTTAGCCCTGAGTTAATTTGATCAGTTTTATAGTTAATTTTGTCGTCACTTAATTTAGCTCAGTTTATACAGTTAATTTAGCCCTCAGTTATTGATTGTATTGACTATATCAGTTTGTACAGTTAATTAGGTTTCACCCCTAAATTTCTTTTATGTTTAGGCGAGATGTTAAATCGTGCCCATGAAAGTGGCCAGAACTAACCCTGACCTGACATTGTCTGCACCTTGACCATCGGACCCAGCCGTGGGTACGGGTCGCAGGACCCCGACCTTGCAGAACCCCGACTGTGTAGGACCTCAACTGTGCAGGATTGGACCCCGACGGAAGTTAGGAGGAGGAGGACGACCTCCCACGTCCTTCCTAGGGCGGTAGTTTGAGGAAAGTTGTTTATATCCCACATTCTTTGTTTTCCTTCCTACCACCCAAAATATATATAAAGAGGTGTCTTTACTAATCAAAACACAAATCATGAATGACTTTTGAAGAAAGTGAAGTAAATGTGATGTCATATTAGTGTGGGCCCATTTGAAATGGATGATTTAACATCTTGTGAAGAAAGATAATATCCTAAGGATTTTTTCAAGTTTTACTAAAACATCATATTTTGGCACAATTCAAACAAATTTTTTTGAAGTTCTAAAAAGACATAAAATTCAGTCCCTTTCCAAATGATATTTTTGATAACCTCCAAATAGCTAAAGTGTCCATTTTGTGCAAGACCCTCAGAGCAATGAAGTTGTCTTAAAGTACAAAGTTAGGAGACTATCTTTTTAGAACTTCAAAAAAAATTGTTTGAATTGTGCCAAAATATGATGTTTTAGTAAAACTTGAAAAAATTCTTAGGATATTATCTTTCTTCACAAGATGTTAAATCATCCATTTCAAATGGGCCCACACTAACATGGCATCACATTTACTTCACTTTCTTCAAAAGTCATTCATGATTTGTGTTTTGATTAGTAAAGACACCTCTTTATATATATTTTGGGTAGTAGGAAGGGAAACAAAGAATGTGGGATATAAACAACTTTCCTCAAACTACCGCCCTAGGAAGGACGTGGGAGGTCGTCCTCCTCCTCCTAACTTCCGTCGGGGTCCAGTCCTGCACAATTGAGGTCCTACGCAGTCGGGATTCTGCAGGGTCGGGGTCCTGCGACCTGTGCCCGCGGCCGGGTCCGATGGTCGAGGTGCGGATAGTGTCAGGTCACGGTCAGTTCTGGCCACTTTCGTGGGCACGATTTAACGTCTCGCGACGTTTAGAGGTCCAAGACTACTTGAAAGCACTTGTCCTCAAAGCAAGGCTAAAATCTTCATCTACATTTATATTTTAAGGGATCAAAATGTAGGATCTTTTCCTTTAAATATAGGCTTTTGTAACCCTTCCAAGATGTGAAGTTCTTTCCTTCAACATTCTAAGGAAAAAACACATATGTTCCATAACTCCTTCACTTTAGTCAAAATATTGGAAAATGGATTGACAATTTATGTAAAAAATTAAACCCAAAATTTTTCATATTCATCATTCAAAGAAATTAGAAAGAGGTAAGTGGTATTGAATGAAAGAACAAACTAAACCGCTGATAACTTTTACAAGAAATTGAGAATTGCTAATTCCAATGGTGAGAATGATATAGTAAACAATTAGTATCTATTCTTTCTTTTTTCTTTGAAAATTTTAAAACTTGAGTTCAAAAAATGGTTGTAATTGATTTTTCTACTTTTATTGCCCGCAAATAAAAACTCTTCATAACTTTCACCCCATTATTCAAAATTGAAAGATACAAATGTTTTTGAGTATGAATCACTCTATACTCTTTAATGAAATTAGTTAATATTTTTTTAGAATATAATTTGTGCTCAATGCTTTAACATTGAAATTGAACCTGCCCCATCTAAGTTTTGCAATAATTATTGCAATGACAAGAAACAAAGCTTCAAATAGATTAGGATGACTGGACAATTTTATACCAAAACTATAAATTATGAAGTTAGCATAGTTTGCCCAGGTCCTAAGAAATCCAAAGTGCATTTTTAATTCTGTAGGGGTTGAAAAGATGAATATGACAATTTTTTGGGTTAACCTTTTTTTTGAAGTATTTTTAAATCATCGTTTATATCATATTGACAAAAACACTCAAGTTGTGAGACATTTGTGTGTTTTTCAAAAATTATTTGAGGATAGAACTTCACTTTAATTTGTCAAAAACTAGTAAATTCTACTATTTGAAATTCAATATTGACCCACAATTGGATAGAAGGGGGATGAATGAGGTCTGGTAGCTTGTTCTCATGTGGTCAACGTCTATACAATTTTTGGCTATTTGGTGCACCTCTGGGCTACCAAAATTTTTATCTACTACTGCATTCACATTACACAACATGAGTAGGGTTTGATTGGAGTGGGGATGTGGGATCCGATTGACCAATAAATTAATATTGTTGTATACCTAGTACAAAGCCTCACCATTACATGGTTCTTGTTCAAATATTTGCACTTCTTCCTACCCTTCCCTTTCATGGGCATTCATGCTCCTCCTTAGCCTTCCTTGCAGACCATTGTTCATCACTCATACAAAGCATTTGGATTGAAGTTAAATTGTGCTCTTAGTCTGTTGTTTTTAATTTCAAACATCAAGTTTGCCTACATTTTGTAGAAATGTACTATCACATAGAATCAAATGAAGAAGATTGGACTAGATTTTAGCAGATTGAGAGCACCCACTAGGAGCTTGGCAACCTGTTGTGTTGCAACAATTCCAAGGCCCTAAGGGCATTAACCCATAAACGCCGATGCGGACTTTTTTCATCCAATCAATAACAAGAAGGTAATCTGTAGGAAGTAGGAATGCATTTTTTCTTCTGTTTTTTTTAACACAATCGTAGAGACGCGCTGCACCATGGAGGGCGAGAAGTAGCATCATTTGGATGCATTCATATTTTTAGAACGCATGGACAGAGAGAAATTGACATGGAATTGACACGGAAATACACGTGCATGGTCTTAGGCTGGAGGCTGACCTTCTTGCAATTTTGATGAGGGCAATTGGAAATGCAGGCTTCTGCAACAGTGGGCACTCATAGTCAGACAGTGGATGTTGAACAATGCGTAGCCCGCCTTTCCCCTATGGTTACCATTCCGTTGTTTAGGGGTTAAATCTATCTAGAAGACAACAAAAGGTGAAACAAAGATTGGATTATTTGGCACAAGACCTATTGAAACAGCTAGATCTTGATGAAAGTCCATCATACAAAATCTCCATGACATATGAATACATTTGTGTGCCAAAATTTCTCATCATGACCGATGAAATTGTCTCACAAGGTTTTCTTTTCTGGTCCTCAATATCAAATTAAGTATTATGCTTGCCCAGGTCCTACTATGGTTGTAGCCATGGCAGTAAGGCTGTTGATAAACAAAGTTCTAGATAGAGCTTGCAACATGGGTTTTTGATACTGAACAAGCCATCACTGAAGCACTTGTCCTCATTCATCAAGCAAGGATGTAAGACTTTGGATATTAAATTCCTTTTACACTTCAGTTCTTCAGATGGGGATTGAATTTGGGCAAGTAAGCTTAGGTGCACGGCAAGGGGTGCTTTCTTCACTGTTGACAATACAGTAGTCAAGATGAATTCACTAAGCTCGTAATGTGAAACATTACATTAGGGAGCTCGCTTCTTGACATGGCAAAAAACTTGCACCAGCTACACCAAATTCCAATCTCCTTCTTACTCTTCCTTCATGTGAGTCCTTGGATTTTTAAGTGTCTCATAGATGGTGTTTTCACATTCTTTAATTGATTATTACATTAGTGGCACCTGATCCTCATGGAGAAGTAAGCTTGAATGTGTTCCTTGTCTCATATTCTTGTTTAGGGTTATGGGATTGAATGTTGGTCGTCCTAGATATCCAAGTGAAGGTCAAATTCAGCAGAAATTAAGTCATTTTTGTACAAAAAAGTGCCTCATATCATCTTGTGAATGGTGTGAGGTGACGTGGACCTCTATGAATCTAACGACAAAATTCCATTTTAGCACCTAAGTGCTAAATCAGACCTTCACGTACAGTATGAGACATCCTTGAATGAATTCTTTTGAAATTACATTATATTGCTTTGCAGAGATCATAACATTTAATAGCATGCACTATCATTGCCTTGATTCTACTAAACAATAGATGGTGTCAAATATTTCACACCCAACAATTATTCATCAATGAGTAGGTGGATAGGTGGAGGCTCAATGTGATGAGCAAGGTGCATGAAGGAAAGGCAATGGGTATAAAGACTACTAAATGTTTTCAATAAAAAAATCATTAAAAAATCATATAAATTGACTTAAAAATTTCATTGAAAATGGAATTTTGGTTTTTTAAAACTGAAATTTGGTATGCTTGATTGGGATTGTGTAAGGATGCAATGATAATTAGGCTTGCTAAAATATACCAATTGAACTCCTTATTGTACATAAAGAATTGAATGGCTCAAAATAAGCTAATTATAAGATTATTGTACCCAATTGTAAATGGTGTGAAATATTCCACACTCAATAGTTATTCATCAATAGCTAAGTAGATAGGTGGAGGCTCAATGTGATGAGCAAGATGCATGAAGCAAAGGCAATGGGTATAAAGACTACTAAATGTTATGATGGATAGCATTGTCAAGGGAGCCACCTAAAGCCAATATTGATGTTGATGATTGGTTGCTACACTTTGTCGTGATTTGAGGATTCACACATTTTAATCTCAATTAATTTCATTTTTGCCTATCCTCCTTTTAATTAATCACTACCTGTTTCTCAACATTAAAGTAAAAGTCACAGTGGAACACAATGCCAAATACATAATAGCCTAAAAGTAAAATAGGAAAGAAATGTAAAACACTTCAACACAAAATTTCAAATATTGAAGAATATATACATTTAAATCTCAATAAGTTATTAATATATCCCTACAAAACTTACAAAGATTATGGCTTCTTTATATATATATATGACAATCTAGAGATGGCTAGAGACATATTTATCTACAAAATCACTTGCACAAAACATCACGAATTCATATAGGGCAATCAATAGATCCCCCGAAGAAATACAAACAATATAAATCAAATATGTCAACTCACATGAAGTTTGACACAAAGAAATATAAAACCCTTTAAAAAATTCTTTAGAATGAAAGTTTTGTACGAATCTAAGAATAAGAATGAATAATGAATTCGCATTCTGTTATTTAGATCCTGAGGTTGTCTTACTAAGCATCTCAAAAGTACTGATTGGTGATGAGTTGGAGAATCAAATCAAGGTATAGGGAAGGTAGTTCTAGATTGAAGGAACTCTTTTGATGTGAAAATTGGTCTGCGATCGTGGATTGGTTTTCGAAAAGAAATAAAAGATCAAAGTCCATTTTGAGTGTGCATAAGGTAAGAGCACCCAATGGCGTCCCTATACCCAATGGCGTTAGATTCTATAGAGCATAATCATTTCAGGCGGTAAATGTAAGTAGATAGTAGAGAGCTTAATTTTTTGACCTAAAATGATAAGAAGTCTAATGTTTAGCTACATTTATGTTCTAGAATGAATTCTTGTCCTAGAGTCTAATGCCATTGGGTACATGGACGCCATTGGGTGCTCTTACCTTAATTTGGGATTTGTTTTGGAAGTTTGGCCATCCTTGAATGATCCAACCCATCTTGATTTCACAAGGTAAAGCAATGTGGAAGGGTGCATGGACAGAGTCTAGAGGTGGCTTGGAAACTCAATGGGAACAGTTTTTCTAGATTTGTGATTAATACTTTGTGTTTGGGTTGAAAGTCAAGCTTTAGTCAAGTTTTTTGGAAATTGTTGACATTGTGTTATGGTTGGTGAACTAAACAAGAATTTATCTTCATGTTTTGAGGCTCCTCTCATACACAACTTGGAGTTGAAATTTGGGAAATGGATCAAATGTTGAATGCTATTTTTTCAAAGTAATTGAATTGTGTAAGGTAACTACAATTAAAACTGCATGAATAAGCTTTGTAGCATAACCAATATGATCTAGAAAATGAAAAACAATTTTTGCACATTGGTGAAGGACAATGAATCAAAATGCAACAGGTTCCATAATTTTTTGGATGCATTGTGAATTAGTTAAAGAAATTCAAAGATGCAAGATGTAGGGTGCTAAAAGTATCGTGTAGGTTCACAATGCCAAAATCCATTTGATGCACATGAAGAAATGACACTAGTAGTATCAAAACATTTTGTAGAAAACAAAGTGAGAACAATAAAAAGTTAATCCCAAATCGACCACTTGCAAGGTTGACACCTCTACAGTACCATAAATAGAGTTGCATGCTCCTTGAAATGGCCCCAAACTCCACCTTGCACTTGTCTTTGTAATGCACACCATTTGGGGTATCTTCACCATTTAGTTTCCCTTCAAAAATAGGGGTTGATTTTTAGGAGTGGTCCATTTTAGGTGCAATTATTGTAGATTAGAATTTTCCATCGAACAAAAATATGAGCATTCGTTCCATGGCCATAGGGCTAGTTGCATGGTCTAAGAGCTATAGTGCATTGTCATAGAGTACGTGGTTTGCATGGTTGTAGGTTACATTTCAATCATGGTAATAGGTCTTCAAACCATGGTCTGAGAAATTTTATATCTTGCATGGTGATGGGGTATTTACATCTATGGTTTTAATAATTGTGTTCCATAGTCATAGGTCTATCTTTGGGATTAATAATTGAGCATAATTGAAAATTGGACCTACATTTGCATGTAGTTTTGGTGCCATTTCATCTGGCATGTTTGTTTTGGACTATTTGATGTGAGATTGAATTTTAAAGCTAAAAAGGGAAAAGATATAAATATTGGTATAAATCTAAACCTCATACTTTGGCACATTGAGTCAATTTCATGCAGAATTCAAAATCATTAAACATGGAGCACTAAATGTGATGTATAGGCTCTACAAAGAGAGCAAAACTAGACAAATTTGACCTAAACAATATAAAAACAAGGATTAAAGAACTATATTTGGAAACTATTTCAAAGCACTATCTTGGAATTTTAATTAGGTGATATGGGATACATTTGCATGACAAATTGAGCTCAAAACATTAATTGATAAGAGATATAAGCCATATAATGATGAAGTATTTAACCTTTCCTATTAAAAAAAACTCTTACACTAGTGGTCCTAGGTTTTGTTGAATTGAACAAAACCTAGACTATGGGAGTTGCCTAACACCAACGCATTTTCTAGTACACTTGTCATGAGCTGGAGGTGGTCTAACTCTAATGCATTTGTCATCCAAGTGAAGTTGTTTGACTCCAATGCACAAATCCACCATCTAAAGATATCTATTTCTAGGTAGTCTTTGCATGCACACTAGTGTATATTCTATCATGAATTAATTCATCTATCAATAAATTCATCCATCCAAGCTCATGATAGAGACTTTATCTTTGAAAAGTCCTTTCTATTTTGCAATATGAGAATGGATTGTTATAAAGCTTGGAAATGTGTCAATGAAGTGTTCAACACCATGTTTTGTAAGGAAAGTATCATGTGGGCAAAATTTTGGATGAATAGTGGTGAAACATCCTTGCAACTTAGATAATTACAAAAATTGCTTGACCTCCCGGTACCAAAGCAATTGTCTAACTAAAAAAAATTAGACTTGTTCAATGTCACCTTGTATCTATACTTGAAAGTACTTGTATCGACAACCCGAGGTTGCCCCTACCATCATGCATTCATCATCTTATACTAGTTAACCCAAAGTTGCCTCACAAAAACCTACTTGCACCCTAAACTCAAAGTCACTCTAAATGATTTGTCTTAAATCCTATATGCCACAGACAACAACACACTACAGAAGACAATGGATGTTACCACAAGGTGAAACTTTTAAGTTAATTTTATTCTTGTATCTAATATAATAGGTGCATGTCTAACTAGACACACCACAAGATTCAACAACACCTCACCAAAATATAAATTAATACTAGACTAGACTACTTTGGCAACATGTATCCATGGTCTCTTCTTTGTAATAGTAAATCTCTCCTCCTTGACTTGGTGATGTGTACATTTAGTTCAAAGGAAGATGTTAGAGTTCCTCATTTGATTTGTGGGCTTCAAATTTCTAGATTCTCTTTTGTGGCTACAAGAGTTCATGTTCCAAACACTAGAAGAAAAACGTGTCTACCACAATTGACTAAAATGTGACTAAGTGTCCTATACAACTATCCGACAACTATAAACCTCTCTAATTGCACCAAATTCTTACGTCATTGATTTACATCAACAGTACAATGTTTTAGTGGCAAAGTAGTTGTAGAATGAAGTAAACACATTGCTTTAATTGCAAGGAGTTATAGAATGAAGTGTAGGATTACGAGAGTTGTAATAGAGTTCAAATTTTGAATGAATGTGAATTATTCTCCATCTAATATTCATCACAGTTGTCAATGTGGACAAGTCTACTCTCTGTGCTATCCACCATGTTTATCTTTAGTAGGAAATACGACTAGAAATTGATTGCAACTATAAAATGTTGATAGTTGTTTCCTAATTGAATCGTATTCGTTTTCTAGTTGTTTTCTAGTTGTTT
Source organism: Straminergon stramineum (assembly GCA_963920665.1). Classification (NCBI taxonomy): domain Eukaryota; kingdom Viridiplantae; phylum Streptophyta; class Bryopsida; order Hypnales; family Calliergonaceae; genus Straminergon; species Straminergon stramineum. Next base: position 8,351,335 of record OY987264.1, read on the forward strand.
CTTAGTCTTTTCCTAATTGTCTCCTAGTTGTTTCCTAGATGTATCTTAGTCATTTTGTAGTCATTTTTAAATTTGTTTCCTAGTCGTTTCCTAGTTGGGTCCAAAGTCATTTCTTGATTGTCTTCAATCATTGTACCATATCAATTGTCAAGAGTACCATTAGATTGAACATATAGGTGATTGCAAGAAACACTTGTCCTATTTGTTGCGTTTTCAGTTTTTTGCTGCGTTAGTCCTATTAGTACTACGAGTCCTGCGAGTACTATGAAGGGTACGGGAGATGAAACGTAGACCGTTGATTGGAATTGAGATGAAACACTGGGAAGATGCGTGGCCGCATGGTAGTGGATGACAGTAGGAGATGTCAGGGAAGGTTGATGTTTTGGGACAATCCCTATCATCCACGTTGGCAAAATTGCAGGCGTAGTGGGCCCCGCCCAGTACTAAGGAGTCCTACACTATACCCTGGACTACTATTTTCTGACAGTGTCTTCGATTTACCCCAGAAAATGAAGCTGGAACTTTCCCATTTTTGAAAAATAGTTAATGATTTTGGAAAAATAAATTTAAAAGTGGCCATTATTGCCAACTGAGAGAACTACTGAATGGAGCAAGAAGAAATTGGAAAACATTTTGTATTACTTAGAAAATGTTGTGTAAATGTCGCACACATTGGAGCAATGCCAAAGGCAATTGAAACATGATTTTGCAAATCCCTCTCCACAAAAGTTGTAATTCCACTACAGCAGCTCACTATCCAGTTTTGACGATGTAATCCTTCAAAAAAGGTACTCGATAGTACTAAAAACTATCAAAACAGCAAATGTGACATGTAAATGAAATTCAATTTCACACCCTAAAATAATTTTGAAAAATTTAGATTAATTTTTGTTCATTCATCAATGCTAGAAGAACCTACATTTTGAATTTCATGTTCATTCAATCATTTCTCCAATAGTTATGGCACAAAACAACCACTGCATTGAAAGTGTGACGCAAAATAGGACAGGTGTTTCTTGCAATCACCCATATAAAACTTGAATGGAAGTTGTTGTATTTTAATGTAATGAGTTTTGTCAATAGAATTCTATGATTTCCACATTTTCTAGATTTCTATAGTTTGTAGATTTCTACATTCTATAAAAATCTAAAAATATTTAAAATCCAATTTTTAAAAAAATCTATGAAATGGTAAAATATCCTAAACCATTGAAAATTTTAAATATCAATATTTGAATATTTGAATTTAAAAAAAAGCTAAATCTAAAATCTATAAATCATTGAGATTAAAATTGACAAATTTGCAAATCTATAAGTTATAGACAAGTTGAAAATGAGTCACAAAGTAATCATAAATGAGTCCCAAAGAAGTCACAGATGAGTCATAAGCAAGTCATACACTAGTCACAAATGAGGTGCACAACTCATCAATTGAGTGACCGACCTCATGAGGTAGCAAATAGCATATAAGCACCCATATTAGAAAAGTTCATTGATGAAGTTCCAAATAAGTTATCGCGACTTGCAACTACAATTCTACATGCGACTTGTCCACTACAAGTTGGGGCTCCAAATTAGAACTAGTCACAAAATGTCCTAAGCAATTCAAAATCAATTGCTTTTTGAAGTTACAAAACCTTTCATTTTCTTTAGTTTAAACCCTCTTCTTTAGGTGGCAATATGGGAGTCTATTGGATGCACAACGTGTTGGAGATCTTTGTCGTTCAAAGTGACTTCTTGAAATTTATAGAGAAGAGCAAGGAGATATTGCTACTCTCAATCAACAACAACACCTCCATTGTAGGCTACTCTATGAAAATAAACCTCAAAGATGGATTGTAGACAATTTTCTACATTGTTTGTCGACTCCTACATCCTTTTGTTCACCTTCTTCAACAAGGAGGACAAGAGCTTTGGCCTCGTTCTATTTGCACTCTTTGTCCCCTTCTTGCCTTGCTATTGAGGGCATTGGAAATCTAATAAAGGAAATGTCACAATATCTTAAGAGTCCACACTAATGTTTAGCTCAAGTTGGTATAAGGTCTATATATAGTGTCGAATAGCCTTAAGACTCCATTCTCTTTCTTCCTCTATAGGGAATTATAGAACTTCTTGCATTATAAAAACCTTGGGGTGTCAAATCCCATACAATAAGTTTATATTTCTTCATCTCTTATATTCAATTATTAGTAAATTTAGGATATTGAGATTTTTTATTTTGATTGATATGTAATAAAAGATTTCTAGAGATTTTTGACCATATATAACTTATTAAAATATGAAACTAAGTCAATAAAAAAAAATCAATACATAGAAGAGAGGAAAAAACAATTCAATTTTTTGAACTTTTTAAATAATGATTTATATAATATGATAATTTTTCAGAAAATATTACATGTTACAAGAAGATATGATAATGATAGTTCTCAAATCTAAGTGAGATTTCATTTTAATGACATTGGAAGGTTACATTTATCCTAAAAATTATCTTAGAAGTATTTTCTTTGTACATATCATACGCTTATCATAACTTCATAATCCATCCTGAATGACTTATTAACCACGGTCCTTTCTACACATTATTTGAGAGTTGCTACTTGAAGAAATGTAATCAATCCAAATGAGCACTTTGTTCAATGAAAGTTATTGTTACTAGATCCTTAACATGCTTGCTTGCTTATATCACATAGTATTTGTGTATTGTATGTAGAACTCAAATGGACTTGAAAAGCTCTCAATAGTGTCATATTTGATTGTCCCTTTCATTGCCAATGATAATCAATGTATTTTCACATTTTGTTGAATTACAGGTTGCATAGATGATGTCATTGTTAAGTCTTAGTCGTGATATAGGTGCTCTTAACATTTGTATTATTTCTTCTTGGTGTATTTGGTGTTTATGACATATGCCACAAGCCACTTAGCATCATGGTCTTGATGACATACTAAAGTCCAAAGCTATAAAGTAGGTTTTTGAGCCAATGTGAAGCCTTACGTGACATTGGTAGGGATGCATTATCTCACAAACCATCCAAACTGAATGGAAATCTTTGCATTTTGGTTTTGATTGGACATGAGTTCCACCTCACTTGCGTGTTTCATTTTGATGTAATAGTGATAGTATTTAGGCACTCATAGAGACATTGGTACATCAATGATGTTTTTATTCACACTTTGGCAGATATTGACATGATGTGACCTTGGTAGAATGTACATGTTTGTGCACGATATATAGTTTCACATTCAAGAGAAGTGCTATGATTCTATTGACTCAATATTTCTAAAAAGAAATAAAAATTAGAAAAGAACAACACACTTACACACAAAACTTAGCTTTAATTGTAATCCATGTAACCAATGATGAAAACAATCCTCAATAGATTTCATTAAATTGTCTACACAATCCAAAGTGTAGCCACATACTATGCATTCAAACTTCTTACAAACTACATCTATAAATCATTGGCTTGGATTTTCCAACAATAGCTTCCACTTTGTAAAACAATCTAGGCACAAATCATAGTCACTATTGAAAGTGGTCTCTGCCTTAAAGTGAGGTCCAATTATAGGAGTCACTTTGCATCCATCACAAGTGACTCCATAATGATGACGACCTTTGAGGCAAAAGAATTTGCCTTCAAGATTAACCACTGAAGTTGGTGGAGATGATAGAGCCAACATATAGGGTCTCAAATTTGGACAATCATTCCAAGAAAAAAATTGTATTGAAGGTGTGCAACCTAGATTCTTTGGTAAAGACCTTAACAAAAAACACCGATTCAAATTGAATTCCACCAAATGATATAACTTCTCAGCATCCTCTCGCAAGGGCACCAAGCTTGGACACCTACTCAAATCTATGGTTGTCAAAGAAGACAAGTTCCCCACTTCCTTCGGCATGGCTTCCAAACTTTTACACTAGATCAATTCTAGAGTGGTGAAAGAAGACAAGTTCCCTACTTCCTTTGGCAAGGCCATCAAGATCCTACACTCTCTCGAATTTTCAATGGTCAAAGAAGACAAGTTTACCACTTCCTTTGGCCATACCACCAAGCTTTCATAGTTACTAAAATCTAATATGGTCAAGGAAGACAAGTTCCCCACTTCCTTTGGCAAGGCCGCCAAGCTGGAACAACCACTCAATTTGAGAGTGATCAAAGAAGACAAGTTCCACACCACGATTCGCATGGCCACCAACTTGCACACCGAGTCTAATAAAGAGTGGTCAAGGAAGACAAGTTCCCCACTTCCTTTGGCAAGGCCGCCAAGCTTGAACAATCACTCAAATCTAGAATGGCCAAAGAAGACAAGCTCCCCACTTCCTTTGGCAAGGCCGCCAAGCTTTTACACCTACTCAACTTTAGAGTGTTCAAGGAAGACAAGTTCCCCACTTCCTTTGGCAAGGCCACCAAGCTTGAACACCCACTCAAATCTAGAGTGGTCAAGGAAGACAAGTTCTCCACTTCCTTTGGCAAGGCCACCAAGCTTTTACACCAACTCAAATTTAGAGTAGTCAACGAAAACAAGTTCCCCACTTCCTTTGGCAAGGCTGCCAACTTTTTACACCCACTTAAAATCTAGAGTGGCCAAAGAAGACAAGTTCACCACTTCCTTTGGCAAGGCCACCAAGCTCCAACATCCACTCAAATTTAGAGTAGTCAAGGAAGACAAGTTCCCCACTTCCTTTGGTAGGGCCGCCAAGCTTGAACATTCATACAAATTTAGAGTGGTCAAGGAAGACAAGTTCCCCACTTCCTTTGGCAAGGTCGCCAAGCTAGAACAATGACTCAAATTTAGAGTGGTCAAGGAAGACAAGCTCCCCACTTCCTTTGGCAAGGCCGCCAAGCTTGAACATTCATACAAATTTAGAGTGGTCAAGGAAGAAAAGTTCCCCACTTCCTTTGGCAAGGTCGCCAAGCTGGAACAATGACTCAAATTTAGAGTGGTCAAGGAAGACAAGCTCCCCACTTCCTTTGGCAAGGCCGCCAAGCTTGAACAATCAGTCAAATCTAGAGTGGTCAAGGAAGACAAGTTCCCCACTTCCTTTGGCAAGGCTGCCAAGCTTTTACACCTATTCAAATCTAGAGTGGTCAAGGAAGACAAGTTCCCCACTTCCTTTGGCAAGGCTGCCAAGCTTTTACACCCTCTCAACTTTAGAGTGTTCAAGGAAGACAAGTTCCCCACTTTCTTTGGCAAGGCCGCCAAGCTTTTACACCAACTCAAATCTAGAGTGGTCAAGGAAGACAAGTTCCCCACTTCCTTTGGCAAGGCCACCAAGCTGGAACAACAAAACAAATCTAGAGTGGTCAAGGAAGACAAGTTCCCCACTTCCTTTGGCAAGGCCACCAAGCTTTTACACCAACTCAAATCTAGAGTGGTCAAGGAAGACAAGTTCCCCACTTCCTTTGGCAAGGCCGCCAAGCTTTTACACCAACTCAAATCTAGAGTGGTCAAGGAAGACAAGTTCCCCACTTCCTTTGGCAAGGCCGCCAAGCTTTTACACTCTCTCAACTTTAGAGTGGTCAAGGAAGACAAGTTCCCCACTTCCTTTGGCAAGGCCGCCAAGCTTTTACACTCTCTCAACTTTAGAGTGGTCAAGGAAGACAAGTTCCCCACTTCCTTTGGCAAAGCTGCCAAGCTTGAACACCAACTCAAATCTAGAGTGGTCAAAGAAGACAAGTTCCCCACTTCCTTTGGCAAGGCCGCCAAGCTTTTACACTCTCTCAACTTTAGAGTGGTCAACGAAGACAAGCTCCCCACTTCCTTTGGCAAGGCCGCCAAGCTTTTACACCAACTCAAATCTAGAGTGTTCAAGGAAGACAAGTTCCCCACTTCCTTTGGCAAGGCCGCCAAGCTTTTACACTCTCTCAACTTTAGAGTGTTCAAGGAAGACAAGTTCCCCACTTCCTTTGGCAAGGCCGCCAAGCTTTTACACCTACTCAAATCTAGAGTGTTCAAGGAAGACAAGTTCTCCACTTCCTTTGGCAAGGCCGCCAAGTTGGAACAATCACTCAAATCTAGAGTGTTCAAGGAAGACAAGTTCCCCACTGCCTTTGGCAAGGCCACCAAGCTCCAACACCCTCTCAAATCTAAAGTGGTTAAAGAAGACAAGTTCCCCACTTCCTTTGGCAAGGCCACCAAGCTTGAACAATCACTCAAATCTAGAGTGGTCAAGGAAGACAAGCTCCCCACTTCCTTTGGCAAGGCTACCAAGCTTTTACACTGATTCAAATCTAGAGTGGTCAAGGAAGACAAGTTCCCCACTTCCTTTGGGAAGGCCACCAAGCTTGTACATTCACTCAAATCTAGAGTGGTCAAGGAAGACAAGTTCCCCACTTCCTTTGGCAAAGCCGCCAAGCTCCAACACCCTCTCAAATCTAAAGTGGTCAAGGAAGACAAGTTCCCTAGTTTCTTTGGCAAGGCCGCCAAGCTCCAACACCCTCTCAAATCTAAAGTGGTTAAAGAAGACAAGCTCCCCACTTCCTTTGGCAAAGCTTTCAAATTTGAACAACAACTTGTAATTGCCTCCAATTGAGAGCATTGTGAAGCAATTTGAAGGATGGATCCCAAGTGGTCATTATATGATTTAGGATTGTCCAAAGCGCCTCCCAAAGTCAATAAACGAAGTTTTTTAAAATGAGACTTCGGATCATGTTTTGCCAAAGGCACATGATGGTTCATAGTCCCTTGCAAAGAAATACCTTCAAGATCTTCAAGATCCTACATTCAAAAGAAGAAGAAATTAGAATGGATTATATTTTCATGAAAAGGCTTCAAATGATAATGATTTTTTCTAACATATTTCAAATCTTATGACTTTTGGAACACTATAGGGGGAACTATTTTCAAAAGGCATTGAATGTTTACAAAAATGTGCAATTCTCATGATGTCAATTGCATGAATAGAACATTACCTTACTTGAAAATTCACTTTCGGGTAGCATAGACGCTTCCCAAATCCTTGTATGCTTTGCAATCATTCGACCCATGTCACGGAGTTGGTCATGCATCTCGAGAATGTCACCATCTCTATTGACCTTCAACAATGACATGTTGATTAATCTATCCAGCTCATCCATTGGAAGGGCACCATCTTTGGACCACATAGACAAGATTGTCGATTTGGATATGCCAAATGGATATACATCTTGACAGAAGAAACATGCCACATCCAAAAACATCCTCTTTTCTACCCCCTCATTCAATCCGTCAAAGCTTATTTGCAAAGTGTTCCAAATTTCTTCATCACCATCCAAGCTCCTTCCTCTTGCCATCCTTTGTAGGGCTCGTTCCCAACTTCGCAACCTCTCTTTGTTGCGGAGAAATGCACCCATCACTTTCAAACTCAAAGGCAAGCCATTACAAGCTTGCACAACTTGTTTGCACAAAGCCACAAAGTCCGGTGATAGAGAAGCTACACTTGAATGAAGCTGCGAGGTGAAAAGTTCCATGGATGCCTTTTCATCCAACAATTCAACATCCAACTTTCCTTTTGGACCCACAAATGAATTTATGGTACTCCAATCACGTGTTGTAATAATGATTGTGGTCCCTTTGCTATTTTGAACGATGTCGAGAGGTACAATGTCAAGCACTTCAGACTCATCCTTGATATCATCTAGTATTAAAAGAATGTTCTTTTCGAACAAGAGTTCCTTCATCATCTTTTGGGCTTCTTCCAAATTTGGGGGTTTGCAATCTCTACCAAGTTTTGATAATATCTTGCACAATATTTCATAGGAATTTTGATAGTTCTTGCATTCGGAAACAAAGCATGCAACATTGTATGAGGACTTCACAGTCGAGTCATCAAATATTGCCTTGGCTAGTGTGGTCTTGCCAATTCCACCCATGCCCACAATGCCTATATACTTTATTTTCAAAAGCGCTTTGGCTTTAGACAATTGATGATCTAAATCAATTGGGACTTCTTTGAGAAGAGTCATTGGCTCATTCACCTATACATGTATAAAAGGTAGATTTTGAAAATCGTCATCAAATGAAAATATCAAACTACAATCTAAACAATGAATGCAAAGTTTGAAAGAGATTTACATAAATCAAACATCACTAAATGAATTTCATTTCATAATTAGGCAATTTCATACCTTTGGGACATGGTTCACAATGGACTTGGAATCTCGTAAGGCACAAGATCCTTCCTTCAAGAAAGACTTCTTCAAACTAGTGAGCCGGTCACAAATGTTGGAAAATGTTGGGCGTTGAAGAGGGTCTTGAGACCAACATTCTTGGATTAAGGTTGTAAGTCCTTCACAATCGTTGGGTAGGGTTGGGCGAAAGCTAAGGTCATCCAGACCTTGTAGTTGATCAGAAATTTCTTTGGATTTCAAATAAGAGTATGGAACCTTTCTAGATAGAATCTCTGAGCATATCATGGCAAAGGACCACACATCCGCTTGAAATGGATACCGTGGAATTTTACTTCCCTTGATCATTTCAGGGGCCATATATCCTCGTGTTCCAATCTGATGCTCTGTTGAGTCTGGATGCTTTGGATTGCTACAAACCTCCAATTGAGAAGTTCCATAATCCATAACCTTGAATATGCAATAAGGATCCAAATCCTCCATAGGTATTGAACTACATAAGACATTATCAGGTTTCAAATCAAGATGAGCAACTTGCATGTCATGAAGGTAATACACACCCTTCGCAATTTGGAGCATGATATCAAGTGCAACATGATAGAGTAAAGGTCTTTTGGCTTCCTTTAACACGGTAGACAAGTTGGAATCCATCAATTCCATCACTAAGTGCATCTCTTCAATTTCACCTTCTTCGAGATTCTCATCAATGTTTTGGATAGTCCCTAAACTAGAAAATTGAATGAAACTTTTCAATATTTGAGACAAGCTTGATTTCAAATATTGCATCACCAAATGCATCTTGCCAATAAGTCCTACTTCCTTAGAATTGTCACCAACTTTTTTGATAATCCCACAACCAAAAAATTGAACGAGATTTGGATGGCTTAGGCCTGCTAAAATTCCTGCCTCTTTTTGACAATTCTTGAGATATTCAGGATCACCTCTTAAAACTTTTGTAGCACATGTAAGTCCAAACCAGTTGGATAAGTGCACACTTCCATAACCTCCTTTACCTATTTTTTGGATTAGTTTTGGTGGCTTGAAATCCTTGGGAACCTCCAAAGCATTCAAGTCTCCACCATCAACGCGATCCAAATTTCTAAGTCTCAATAGTAGATGTTTTGCTATTTCATAATCCTTTGAGATTTCTCCATCAAGGACAAGTTCAAGCTTCCTCTTTAGTTCTTTTCCATCTTCAAACACTTGATCATAGGTAGCTGCATCGAATTGAATAGGTAGGATCTCATTGGATTTATCCAGATGGTGGAATAAATACATATCCCTTGTTGTATCATAACAACACTTGAGATCTAAAAGTAGCTCACGAAAAGTCTCTTTGTTTTGGAGTTGAAATACTACCGAATGATGCCATCGCTCTTCTTCAATGCAATTGTTTCTCATAATCTCTACTTTCTTTTGAAGAACAAAGAATTCTTCACACACAAAGTGAAAGTTGAGATCGAGGGTAGCAATTGACAACATTTTGTCAATCCCCTTCATGGCTTGTATGAGTTTGTCCAAAAGATGTAAACATTGATTTTTATTCAAAACTTTCTCTTTGGAAGATGCATTCAAAGTCTTCCAACATTCCTCAAGATGGGGTATATCATTGCGTAGTCTTTCGTAATACCCACTTTGCACCTGGGAGAAATCCTTGTCTTTCCTGTGGAGTATGTAATACCCATAGTCAATGAAATATCATGACAAGAGATGGTAAAACCAATTACCCTCTAGTATGAATTTGAAAAATCAAACACATTCAACAAATTGAATTTCATTGAACAATAATCGTAGAGTTGCTATATATCATATAGAAATAAAAGTACATACTCAACATAATATATAAATGCTTAAAACAAGATTGTTTATAAAGATTGATGAAAATCAAATAGACAGTTATACAAAGAACTTGGTAATTTGATCACTACAATATTCTAAAATCCATTTTCAATCCCTAACTATTACTAAAGAACGTTTATGCTCACCTAGTAAACCATGCAAAATCCTTATATCTCCAAAGTGTGAAGATAGCCAATATGATGAAAATTGCAATCCACATCCAAAAGCATGCCATTTTTTGGAGCAAATGGAGAAATATATCAAAGATCTATAATAACTTCAAAACAAATCCAAAGAAAATAGTTAGAACATAACATTCAAATAAGGAAAAATAGCAAGGGCCCCCCAAAACTTCAATTTCCTAATACATTTGAAGTCACTTCCCATAAAGAGTTCTATCAAAACTATTTACCAATATTGAAACAAATCTACTATCATACAATAATTAACAATTACAAAATACAACAATTTTATCCAAATTGAATAAGTATCAAAACTTGACATTAACGTTCCAAAATATAAAATCAAGAAATCTACAAGAAATGATTAATAATTTTGATAATGTACAACAATTGGTATGAAAGATTGCATTCCAAACTATAACAAAGATTATAATCAATGAGTCAAAAGTTATGAGGATTTTTTTGTTTATGGGCAATTGTGGATTTTCTACTCTAAAATAAACTTCAAAGTCCTTTATCTTACTCAATTTTCAATATTTTTGAAAAAAAATAAAATCATTGGATGAAGATTGTTTATTAAAACATTGCAACCACTGGGATTGGCATTTTTCAATTCCATATTTAAATTCTTAAAAATTTAGTATTTTCAACCATCCTCTACTATTGTCTACTTAATATTTTTTTCCTATATGTTGTACAATTCCAAATGATTTAAGAATTTTCAAGCATGTGGCCAACTTGTCTAGAGAAAAAATCCAAAGAAACACCACCATTTTAGACATTTTTTCATAGAAAACCAAGCTTGTGAATTGAAGCTACCTTATTTTTCGTTGGGCCAAAAGAATGATTTTTGTGAATTTAAATGCTTATATCTTGCAATCCATGAAGTAAAAATTTCTGAAATTTTCACCACATGTTTTCAAGTCGGCATACTACAAGATACTATGGTTATATGTGTGTCAAAAAAAAGTTATTTTTCAATAATTTGGTACTTTTACTAGAAATGGCAATTAAAGCATTTGCGATGAAAACATTGTCATAGAACTTTAGGGGTTAATCTTTAATTCCATTTGCCAATGGTTGCTTCTTCTCCTATCCTATTGGATGCATTCATCTACCATCTCTTGATAAGAGACACCCCCTCCTTACCCTCCACTTCTCTTCATTAAAATTTCATCAAAAAAATAAATCACCTAACTCACCCAAATCCCACCCCTCCACATACACAACCCAAAACAAAAAAACTTTGATATAAATTCGATTGATAGAATAAATAAATTATATACAAACAAATATCATTTACAAAATACACGTCTATTATATAATTGATATGGTATAACATATGGGTACATGTATGGTGTATAAGATTATATACAATACAAACATGTTAATCCAAATACTAATATGACATGACATACAGATATATGTGTATGAGATATGGGATATGGTTGTTAATCCCATATCAATCACAATCTAGCATGTTCAAAAAAAATATAGATATAAGAGGGATAATGATAATACCCAAATGGGAAGTTATTAATGCACTCACTAGTGAAATGAGTGGTGACATTCCCTCACTATCCTTGCAATAGAGAGAGACACACCATGCCATACATCCACAATTAGAAAAGTGAAAAAACGAAAACACACGATGGCTTGAAAACAACTTTAATAATGGAAGATTACTAATTTGGAACAATCTTTGGGTCCATTCAGAATACACACCTTACATGCGATGTGGGTCTAGTTGCAAGGGAGAGGAGCGCCCAAATTCCCCAAGAAACGTAGCACCAGCTCCCACTCTCAACATGAAACAGAGAGACAATCTGCCATCTTGCGTCATTAGTTTGAAACTCCAGCGTTAAAATAACGCAGCAAAGAAGCCAACAGGCTACCACCGAAGGTACCACACATGCTAGAAACACAAGGGCGACCGGAGTTCGGATGTCACTTCGAACAAAATGACGGAAACGAACACCAACACAAAGCAAACGTGATACCAAACTCTCTCGACATCCAGATCTGGAGCTCCCAACTCCACAATCCGCCTTTGTGGTATCACACAGAGAAAAACTGGCGAGGAAGTGAAGATAAGCTACTTCACTGAACGATGACACAATCCCAAGAATGCGAAACTTACAGAGCTAGAGTCAGTACCCAGATGCCGACTGTGGTAGCAACGATGCAGGAAAGATTGCACGAACGATGAGAGCGTGAACATGCACGTGGAGATGTTCAGACGATGGACTGTAGCTTCGAAGGTGCAAAAGCTTGATGAGAATCACGGCGGCAACAACACCCAGACTGGGAAGAGTAGCATAACTTAGTTGCAGAGTTCGAAGAGACGGAAGAGCGCCATAGCCAGCGTGAACTGTGAAGGAGCCAGGAACAGGGGTGTGGTAGTCTTGCTGTACCCGTGACCCAGTCGTAGTTGGTAGTCGGGCAATAATTTAAGGGAACATTTAATTCATGTGGGACTGCCTTCCCCACGTGAAGAGTACTATTCTAGGACCGTTTCCAATGCTGGGGATCCGTGCTGTTGAAATGCTTGGCCAGATTTCAGAATTCCACACGATAATCTGCAGGTCTCTACAGAAACTTACTGTACTGCCAGTAAGGTAAGTTTTTGTTTGTTTTTTGAAACAAGTGAAACAGGGTTTCATTGCAAAAAGAAAAGAGTACAAGCCTGACAGCTACAGGTGGACTGTCAGGGATCCAAGGGATCCAAGACACTGACACAGTAAGGTAAGTTGAGCAAAAGTTTTGTCAAAGTCTTCCCAGTTACCCATGGCTGAGTCACTCATACGGTGTTGGGGACCATGTGGTGTTGGGGTCCGCAGCGTCCTTACTGTGACACGATAACTTTGGTTTATACCATGCTATTCTAAACTATAATATAAATCTATGGTGAAAGTTTCTTATTTTTTAAGTATATTTTGTACTTGATATGAATTTTTTTCATTTTTTTCTTAAGAAGTTCACAGTAATTTCAAATTTTCTCCAATAAATTTTAAAATTTTAAAACTTGTAGTATACAAATGACTTCATCTCAGAAAAATAAATTAAAATTTTTTCACTCATATCTAAATGCAAAATGGCAGAAAATAGAGTGATGACAATTGAAGCTTCAAATCAATGGTCATAGGCCCATCCTTACAAGGTTAACCCTGGAACAACAGTTGACTAAGACCAGGTTGGTTCATCATAGACACCTACAGTAGTGTAAATTCTACATTTTGAGTTGAAGCTATTCCTCTAGAGCTGAATTCATAATCTGAACTTTCTAATATTTTTGAACTTGGGGGAGTGTGGTAGTTGATGAAACTGGACTTGTTCAGGAACGCTCCCCGTACGTACCCACCTTTTCCATTCGCTATAAGCTTACTTGCCTTTCAAGAATTTGCAACAGTGGTAAACTCCCATGGGAAGATGAATTGAATCAGTAACTTAACTCAAGATCTAAGGTAGGAGGCTCTGAAAGTGCACAAGCTCTAAAATCGCCCACCTCTGTAAATGTACACTATTTGAACATGATACTTTTTCATTGTACCAATGATGTACAAATAGTGTACATATACAGAGGTGGGCGATTTTAGAGCCCTTCACCATTTCAACTTAAAAAATTCAGAACTAATTCTACGAAACTCCAAAAAATATGAAACGACTTGGGTTAGATGCCAATTCCATTTGTCTTTCAAGGAAAATTTACTGAAAAATATTTCAAGAAGTTTTACCTCCACAAATTCCGGTTACATCTCTTAGATGAGCGATTCATGGACCTCCTACCTTATGTCAAGTGCTCTCTCAACTTTTAGGCATTAACTCCTAACTGCCCAAGCGACCATAGGGGTAGTCATGGCTTCTTCACTGAGCTCCCATTCTTTATAGACTTGGGACATGGCGATTTAGTGTTGGCTTGTGACAAGCTCTGGGTGGCAGAATTTACTTTTGCTGCGAAGGTTTCTCAATGTTTGTTACTCTCCTCTAGACCAGAAGAATGGGAGCACAGAAGATTTCACAAGCTAAGTATATTCTACGACCTACATCGCCTGTCCCTGCACGTCAAATGAGGACTTGACACTAGTGACACTTTTGTATTTTCAATCAGTGGTGAACTCATTCTTCACAAGAGTCCTCCACACGATGCTGAAGGGGTGTCACACCATCTTCACCCGGAACTGCAACGCATTGGCTCTTATTTTCTTGTACTAATTGTCCATTCTTCAAAGAACTTTGAGTTGATGAAGAAGCCATGACTATCCCTCATATATAGTCGATCTGAAATTTCAGGCTCATTTTAGGAGGGGCAGTTAAATCCCTATGACTGGTTTAAAGTTTTTTAGGGGCAGTTTCAAAGATTAACTACTGAAATTTTTTATTTTTCACTGAAAAAGGTAAATACTTGATTTTTTAGAGGTCCTCAAAGGTACATATGTATCTTAGTAGAAGAGTAAAGCTTGCAAATTTTGCTTGATTTCTTGACTTTGAGCAAAGCTAGCCAATTTCATTTGATTTGAGATCTAAAAAATTGTACCTATCCATTTGCTTTGAAAATGGTTCTAATGGAGAGAGTAAAAGTATTTTCATGATTTTCACCATTGAAAATTTAAACATGCAAATGTTGAGTTGGAGTTAATTGTGATTTCTACTTATAAAAAAAATTGCATTTCAACAATTGCAAGGTGGATTGTGTAATGAGTTTGATAGCTCTTCATTTGAACTTAAGATTTTTGGCAATGCATTTTAGAGTGCCAACACAATTTTCAGTTGGTCATGTCACCTCCAATCCCACAAAACTCTTACATATAAATTTCTAAAACATTGTGGAGAGGGACAACATACTAAAAATAGAAAATGTCCATTTCTCTTGTTATAATCTCACAATTTCTATGCAATTTTGCACTCATAATTGGTGTGCATACTAATAAGCAAGATCTTTAGACATCCATGCAATTAGATTTTGAAAATTTTTTAAAAATTCATTAGAGATAACTATAAGTCCATACACTTTTTTCACAGTCAAAACACACTTGGAAAGGCTTGGGCATTTAGGGGTTAACTTAGTTTGTTCTAACAGTTGCTTATTTTTATAAGCCCCATCCATAACAAGAAGGGAGTAAGTTACCTTCTACTAACCCTTAAGTGCCCCAATGCCCAAAATATGACCTCCCCAAACTAAAAGGTTGTCATATTTGACTATTATAATCTTTTCAACGATATGATGGAATCATTTGTCCTTTTCCCCAAAGCTTCGGGCCTGTTTCCACTACCAATCAGTATGATCAATTAATGCGGATCTTTTTTTTTTTTTTTCTAGATTTACAATTCAAGCTTGATGTCTAAATGATATTCTTGAATTGTTTTCTAGCATGGACATTTTATACCTTGTATGTGTCATGATATAATTTGTAAACACATAAACTTAATTGTGTGGATTCTTGGGTTTCCCTGTTTTTATAAAGAGTTCCTTGGATGTACTTGCTATGTGTTCCCAACATAGTGAATTTATTTTGACCTTCAGCTAGGATTAATTGGGGGGGAATATTATGATTTACATATCTGGATATTAGTACTGCGTTTGAAACTGCCTCTACTGGGAGTTTTAACTATGACGTTAATTATCCACAACTCAGTTTGCATAATGATGTGATTAAAAACTACCTAGCAAATTTTGATAAACTACCCATTGGGTAATTTATTTAACCTCCATATATGTAATAGCTAGTATGTTTATTTGATACTCACTTAATATGTGGACAAACATCTAATGCTAGTCCTTATTACCACCTGATTTGGTGGCTGAATACTCTTAACCCCTAAGCACTCCGACGTCCATTTTTTGGACAATGAACAGATTGAAATTGGAGTTTCATCCTCCTAACTACTTGGATGAAAGTTATTTTATTTATGGAGATACATTATGAAGTTGTTGTCCTATCTAAAGGTTGGATTTGATGTTATTGGAGTAAATATTTTTCTAAAATTACGAATGTGCAAGTATGTTAAGTGGTCAAACTGCATTGACTTTAGTTCAAAACTGGATTTGCCAAAATGAGGTCATAGATAAGAAGAACACAAAAATTTCAGAAAATCACCATGTGAAGAGAACCTCATTTCCAATCCATTCCAACAAATTTTACTCAAAAAATGATAATATTTTACTTGTAATCGAATTTTGAAGGAATTTTGGAATTTCTCTTTCAAAATTTATAAAAAAAGATTGGTGATAGCATTGGTGAATCTAACTGTACAGATGGAATCTAAAAATCAAAATCTACAACTTTTATTTGCATATCAATTCCCAAATATGCTTTCAAATAACACTTTATATTGATTTTTCTAAAATTGTCAATTTTGGAGATGAATGAGAACGTTTAGGGGTTAACCCCTAAAGGACCAAGGTGTGTTTTTTGGCAACATAATTTTTGGGGGCAGGTACATGTGACTAGAGATTTCCATGCTTTTGGCCTAAAATTTAGTAGAAGGTGTGGATGAGGAATATCTTTCATGTGCACCAAATTTCAGGGCATTTGAAAGTATGAGTCAAAAGTTATGGTCTACTATGTAGTTTGTTTCTCAACGTGGGCAGTCTGGGCAGATTTGAAAAAATCATTTTTTTCAAAAGTAAAAATTTGAAATTGGTTTTCTAGATTCATATGTACATAGAAAGCTTTGAATCATTCCATGTTGATCAATGAGTCAAAAGTTATGAGATGTTTTAGTTTGCAGGCAAGTATGGATTCTCTACTCTAAAATAAACTTTGAAGTCTTTTATTTAACTCAATTTTTAATATTTTTTGAGAAAAATAAAAACATTGGATATAGATTTTTTATTACAACATTACAACCATTGGCATTGGGATTTTTCAATTCCATTCATAAATTGTTAACAATTTTGTATTTTGAATCATTCTCTATATCTTTCTACTTACTATTTTTTCCTATATGTTGCACAATTCCAAATGATTTGAAAATTTTCAATCATGTAGCCAACTTGTATTGAAGAATGAATCTAAAGAAGCACCACCAATTTGGACATTTTTCATACAAATGTGACCTTGTGAAGTGTAGCTGCCCGTTTTTTCACAAGGCCCCTAAAAGGATTTTTGTCACTTCAAATTCTAATATCTTGCAATTTACATGGTGGAATTTTCTGAATTTTTTTCCACATCTTCTCAATCTAGTGTACTACAAGATCGTATGATTACATGTGTCCAAAAATGATATTTTTCAAAAATTTGATACTTGCATTAGAAATTATGGCAGGTTTTTGGTTTTCAAAATTATGGCAGGTTTTGAGTTTTTTTGGTGATAACATAGTGAAAGAACTTTAGGGGTTAATGCTTGGATTTCCGCGTAATTAACCAAAGCAAGCTGCCATATGATGGCAGATGGCTTATGGTGCTGATTTTGAGTATGTGCTGATTTCCCCTCATGGGGTGATGGTCTTCATAATGGACCTACTCCTTATTATTTCCTTAACAAACCAAGTGTTTGCTCTATGATAAGTCTACCAAAACATTATGTTTGGAAGTTCTACAGGAGTTGTTGCTATTCTCAAATGGGCTACCCTTTCTCTTGTTTTACTTCAATTGGATAGTTCAAGCTTTCCTGTTCCACTGCTTCCTTTGCTGAAAACAGTGATCTGATTCAAGGATGGCATCTACTCAATCCACGTCTCATAGTCAGGTTTTGTATTCTGCAGTTTTTGCTATAATGTATGGACTTGCTTAGGTTTGCTTTGTTCCTTTCTAAGTGGTTTTATGTGAAAAATGATAGCAAGTGACATAGAGCTGAAGACACCTTGCATATGTCATGATTCTAACTTAGTGTTTGGATTGTGGTATGGGTGTAGGT
>OY987264.1:8369520-8491116 GCA_963920665.1 Straminergon stramineum
TGACTAGACAAGAACAAATCAATGCTCTTGTGAAAGAGATGTTCAAGAAAAGGCTTTTTTAAAACAAATGAAATGGAATTTCATTGCAAAGGCATAGTTCAAGGCCACCAGCCACATACGGATCTTGTTTTGGGGGATAGTTTTATTAGAATGAGTTCAGAATGGTCTGGATTATGGTAAACATACTCTGGGCGCTAGGGGTTTAACAGGAAAAGCTAAGTATGAATCTGAACTCCTGCACTGTCCTGCAAGTGGTTGCTTGGCGGGCTTCAGTTACTTCCTTGATTTCTGGAACAGTCAAAAGCTTTGGGCCTTCAAAACTGCCTGCCTGTCTGTCTGTTGTGGTCGTTGTCCTCCCTGCAGGCCACCTGTGGCTGCTTGGATTTGTATTTTACTCTTTGGCAATGAAATCACTTTTCATTTGTTTCAAAAACAAAACAAAAACTGCCTGACTGCCAGAGAGATCTCCATCCAATATACAGTATATTGCATATGACCTGACATTCAGAACTTGGTAATCAGCACAATGAATCAATGAATCTTGTGAGTCTTGGAGTGTGCAGAACTAAGGAAGTTATGGTATGCAGTTGATGTCAGAGTGTGCAGTCTCAGCTGGACCAATTGCATTCTGATCAAATTTTGAATGCCAGTCATGTGAAAATTTTATCTCAAACGACATCAATAGTGCTGATTGTGGAAATGATTCCAAACTTACCCGAATAAGCAAGGCCACTTGTGGCTGGCCGGTTTGTATTTTTCCCCTTGCAATGAAATTTCGTTTCATTTGTGTCAAAAAAAAGAAAAAACTTACCCAAATAACATTAACCCTTGAAGGATGGACTAGTGACTGTGGAAATCATGCCTTTTGGAACTGTGTGACATCATTTACTTTTAAAAAAATAAAAATACACATTGGAGGTCAAAGTATTATAGAAGATCTTCCCTTCCCGCACAAAATTCCTAGGATGAATAGTTGCAATTTTGTCCTAGATAGAGAGATTCCTTATCATCCATTGGACACTAAACATCCGTGTTGACGTTTATGGGTTAACTACAATATTGTACTGTAGAGTCTCCTGATGGTGGGTGAAAAGTCAACCGGCTTTGGATCCCTGGACAGGTTTGATATGGTTTGTATTTTCTTACTTTCATGAAATTTCTTCAGATCAAATTCAAATTTGACTATTGCCACAAGCAACTGAATAGTATATATGGTGGAAAGAGCTTCCAGTGAGCTTTCTTCAGGGGTTCAATCAACAAGGTAACTGATATACCCTAGATGTTTGGTTCATATTTGATAGGATGACTTGAATGGAATATGGCATTCTTCTGAGCTATGTATTGTGAACTCTTTGATTTTCATTCCTTTCTCTGATGACGTAGAATTTCATTACTGGAAGCAAAAAATCAATCTCTTATTTTCTGAAGTCAAGGTTGCAATGTGCAAAAGTATGTAACTTTTTTTGGTGTGGGTTTGGCTCAGGAGTGATGAACCTGACTCTTCTTATACACTTCGGGTGATGGAACAAAGGAAGGCAAGATTTGATTGGAAGATATTATTCCTTATGTTTTCTTCACTATGTTGAGAAGTGCAGACATTCACAAGGTAAATGCAAGTGCGTACCTAAATTGTGGCATGTTTCTTATTACCAACCCTTCAAATGTCTTGCACGTAGCCTCTTTTCATGGGAACTAGAGCCGACTTGGGATACACTTCCTTCTAGTATTTTCAAAAGTGATAGTTTATTCATACAATGTTCAAAAACTACATGTTAAGAGTATCTAAAATCCTCCTTTGGCTCCCAACATGATCTAACAAACATTTAAAGATATTTTCATAATAGTAACATTCTCAAATACTTATTCAAACAATTTTGGGTGCAGTTACCTTATATTGAGAATGATGTGATGTAACAATATGTTTGTGGTACAATCAACCACATTGTTTAATTTGAGAACTAGTCTATGGCTTTGCAACTATGCTAGCAATGTGAATCACGTTTTTGTCCCTATAATGAATGGTAATCAAGTTCTTAAGTTTGTGTACATAAGGTGGGATTTGAAAATATTTGTGGAGCTCAATGTGAGGATCCTAAAAAGTCTTCTATTGAATTCAAAAGTATGATTTCTAATGATGGGGACCATTACTAGTGGGTCTCTACAAATCATTTAAAAAAAACTCCCTTACATTTGCAAGTTACATTTTTAGATTCACAACAAAATGTGCATCTATAAATTTAATTGCATGCATGAATTTTGAAATAGTTAAAGGCTAAACTACAACAATTGACAAAAACCTATAAAAAAAAATTGATTTTAAGGAATTGTAGGGGTTAAATAAGAGCGTCTTTGTTTGAACAAATTTTAGAGCCTTCAGAAACCAAGACAAGATCAACTATAGTTTGAGAAAGTAAAACAATTATGTCTACATTTGTGCCCCACTATAAGAGTTTGATGGTGAGTCGTCCAAGCTTGTAAACTTTGATGATTTTATTACGATGTACAAGGAAATGCAAGGATTAGTTTGATTTGACTAGACAATTGAATAGCATTTTTTTCCCCTTTACTTATAATTATTGTTTCCTTCTCCATTATCTTATCAATAATAGTTTCTTATTTTTCTAAATGTTCAAGAAATTGAAGGGTTCCTGGAAAATGAGGTCCATAAATATTTAAACATTTGTCAATGTTAGTGTTCTCCGACACAAATGAAATGTGCAGCATAATTCCTCTCTCCAGAAAATGAAGATAAGAAACTCCTGTTCTCGAAATTGGTCTCGTTCTGAGGCCGGCGGGAATTAAGAATTATTTCATGAACTTGTACATAGACAGACAATACGATTACAATCATAATAAAAGCTATATATTCTCACTCATGCTATACTTGTAGAAGAGCTTTCTTCAGAGTAGTATGTATGACTCACACACACGACAAAAGAACTGCAACCCACAAATTTCAGCTATGGCTGTACCAGCCAGCTGACACAACTTTCAATCTCTACTCTCTAAAGCCTTTAACCATGCTTTGTCACAGTTAGAATTTCACCACTCACTAGGAGAAGCATGTAAGTCTCAACGAATAAAGTCAAAAGTTTCACTCCATCGCACAATTGGGTAATCGTACACCACATATCCCCAATTCCATTGATTTACACCATGCTCATACGCCATCATAATTGGTCTATTAATTTCAACTGGGTTGGACCGTGCTTCAAATACTGACATGGGGTGGTCTGACCGATGTGGTGGAGGCAGCTCGAGTGTAACATTGCCCGAATTCATGAAGCAAGTTTGACACATGTCGAAGTCGTTGCATGTGTTGCAATGCCAACCACGTTGAGAACTGATGAGGGTTTTGCATAGATCACAAACTCGTTGGTAACCGGAACTCACCTGCACAAAAGTAATACACTGAGGTCAGTAGAACGCTGCTCAAAAGATTCACTATTATAAGTTGGAAGTTGAACAGTGCGTAATAGTTTTGTTGATTACAGTAGTAAGTAAATTTGACCATGATACTACTGTCTGCTGATACTTCATTTAGGGGTCATTAAATTTAGTGCAGATTGTAGAAAACTGTGTGACCACTATTAATTATCCAAGACAGAGTAGCGGCATAGTTTGTACTTACTAGTTCGATGGGGAAGACTTGATTAGATATTGGTCGGGCAACGAGTCGTACGACCATTTGAGCAACTGGAGAAGGGCGACCATCACTGCTTGCTTGTAGGACACGCAAAGGTAAGGTCAATGCTTGTAGGACGCGTGGAAAAGGTTCAGTTCGAAACTTGTTGCGGGTGTTGCTCACACCGTCTTTCAAAAATAAATCCTCGACAGCATCTGATCTTAATCCCAGGTCGGGCTTGTCATAAGCAACGCATATGCTCCCTTTCATAACTGTGATTCTCCATTCTTGGTACCTGGATCGAGCAAATACACAAATTCTGTCTCCATCTTGCAGCCTTTCAACGAGAGGGTGAGATTTTCTTAATGTGCAAATGTATACTTGATCTCGATAATCTGCATGTCGTAATGCAAGTAACTGACTGGAAAACACAGGCACGCCTCCATTGGATCGTACAATTCCTGCTTCAATGCTGCAGTTACCGTTGTAATGACCATGTAAATGGGAAAAGTCTGACCACCCTTGGTCATGGGCAACCACTGTGATGTCAACGGCTTCAATATTACTCTCCTTGCTCGAAATTCTCGTCTCCACGCAAAGTTCATTCGCATCTTGCACTGAACAAATCCTTCTCGTCATCGTGTTGTCAACGAACCCGATGGCGTGGTCGGAGTAACTAACCACTTGTGAACTTGGTGCTCCAGCCTGACATAACCATACCATGTGCAGGGTTCAAGGAAACCATAAATTTAAAGTTATCAATTCTTCATGCTATATCGTCAAATTTTCAAAAACGGGAGAGTTACATTTCACGGTGTCATCGAAAGTATAATCACAAGCTTAGATTCAGTTCTGCAAGAATCCTGAAAAAATTAATTTCCATACCTGTGACCAATCGTTGTTGTACTTCAGGCACACCCCACTTCCACTCCAGTAGCATTCTTTCACTGTCGGTTTGAAGAGAAGATTCTCGTACATACTCGACAAACTGCTGCATCCACTGACGTTGATGTGGTTAAGAAGTTCGGTGGATCCCAGACCTTGCACGTTAGTCAAACCTGTGCAGTTGCATAGGATGAGTTTTCTTAGCTTCATCAGCTTCTCCACGAGGTTGACAACAATCAACTCCGGGCAATCGCCCAACTCCAGTTCTTCAATGAACGCAGGCAATGCGTCGACATCAACCAAATCTGGACTACCTCGCATATTCAAGCGAGCCAAGGCTGTCAAAGCCCTGAAACTCACTGGCAACGTGGTCATCTTGTTCTGCTGCATGAGAAGAGTGCTTAATCTTCTTAAGCCTCCAAACTCAAGAGGCAAATCGCCGTCCTCAATGGGGCATGCTTCAAGGTTTAAGTCGGTAAGACTTTGCAATTGTCCGAAGTTGCTAGATAGCTTCCTGAAATTCCTGCATTTCTCCAAGCTGAGAATCTTCAGTAGCGCGAGCTTTCCAAAACTCTCAGGAAGGTTTTGTAAGGAGTTGCATTGGGTGATATGAAGCTCAACTAGGCTTCGTAGGTCTCCAAAATCATCGGGCAAATGCGTCAATCCCGTCGCATGCACACGGATCACCCTCAACTTGACAAGACCCTTGACAGATTTGGGGAACTCTGATAGGGACTGGCAATCAGAAAGCGAGAGCTCCTCCAAACAAGATAACTTGGAGAATGATTCTCGTAGACAAGTGAGACTGGAACCGTTTTGAGCAGAGAATACAACCAGATTTCCCAGCTCTCCAAAGTCTGCTGGCAACTGGGTTATCTTTCTGCCAGCATTCATTGAGAATCTGTTGAGCTTTGACAAGTTGACCATGCCATCGGGAAGGTTCTCCAAACTCTCACATTCATTCAAGTTGAGATCCTGGAGTGCCTGCAGCTCGCCAAGAGAGCGTGGTAGAGCTTTCAGACTTTTGCACCCTTGAAGGTTCAGTGTTCTTAGCATTGTCAGAAATTTGATAGTCTCTGGGATCTCCTCCAACGCAGTGCAGTTTTGAAGGTGTAAAACTCGAAGCCGTTTGGGTACCTGAATCGGACACATTCATGGAAGATGGAAATCACGACAAAAGCACCATGAAAGCAAAAGTATTTCCAGCAAGTTTGATAGACATTCTTAAGCTTTAATAATGATCCAGATAACCTGCTTATGCATCTTCAAATTTAATATCATTTGGCGCTCAACATGCTCGTTCCGCTTGTGACCAGTGGAACGAGCATGTTTCATAGAGATTGAATCGCAATCAAATACATTGATCAGTATTTTGTTGTTTACCTGTGAATCACCATCTGACCAAAGTCGAGTTAAGCAGCTACTATTTGAGAGATCCAGGATTGTCAAATCCTGCAACTGCAACTGAGAAGGCAGATTTGTGAGGAACGAGGATCTCCACTGCAGCCATCGAATCCTTTTGGACAGTTGTGAGAAGTTACCCTCAATGCGAGCTCCATCCAATTGCAGTAAGTGAAGCTCAGACATCGTTTGAAATGCTGCTGTGTTGTAGCTGCTTTGCTGCCCAACCAGCGACAGCCCCCTTATTTCCTTTGTCCCCTGCCATAGCCGACATCACAGATCCACCAAATTTATTTGTGCCTCTGAGACATGTTTGTAAATATACATAATTCTAAAAAATCTAAACATATCATTGGACTCGTGGTAGGAATCACATGTTCTATTCAAGAGCCTGATACAAATGAAATGGGCACAGATTCGAAGTCAAATCCTACGGATTAAGTCACTAAACTTTTCTTGACTTCAACCAGATAAAAATGTTTAAAACGCATTCAAACCTCGAGTTCGTTCAGGATTTCATTGGCGTCGAGAGGATCCCACAAGTGGCACGGTTGTCCTTCTTTCTTTCTGCCCATTCTGTCAACAACGTCCATCTTTCTGCCCATCTCCCGGAGGAGGTCATGCATGGTCAATCTTTTGTCTTTGTCCACTTCTACGAGAGACTTATCTTTCAGGATTTGCAAGGAATCATGGACCATTTTGGAGGTTATACAGTACCCGATTCTGCAAGGTTTACAAGATTCCCAGATGTCGATTGCATCCTCCTCTAATAAACCAACCATTTGACAAGCGACATCTAAGAACATCATCTTGTCAGAAGGATTATCAAGACCATTGTAACTGATGCTAAGGACATCTATAACATCGGGTCTATCCCTCATAGATTTGGTTGCGTCTAGCCACACTTTTTCCGTCTTTGCAAACAAATGTTGTCCAATGACTTTTAACGCCAAGGGTAAACCCCCACATAAATCAACCACCTTCAGTGCAAGAGGGCGGAAGATGTCATCGTCTTCCTCCGGGAGTTCTTTGTTCTGGAATGCGTGGAACCAGAAAAGCTCGAATGAATCAGCAGAGTTTAACTGCTGCATTTCATGCAAATAAGAAGCAAACTTAGGTGCTTCTTTCATAACTGCTCTCAGGGTGTCCCTTCGACGTGAGGTTAATATTATTCGGCTTCCTGCTCCCAACTTCATCATGTTTGGAACAAGCTCTTTGAAATGGGCCGCATTGGATATGTCGTCAATGACCACGAGCACTTTCACTCCAGCTAGACTCTCGAAAAGATCCACGTATCTTTCAACTAAGTTTTTTTCTTTCTTGTTGAGAAGATCACGGAGGGCCTGTTTTCGCAAGTGGCTCATGTCCTTCGATTCACCAATTTTCAGAAAGGTTTGGTACAGGAATTCACGACTTGTCCAGTAATGATTATAGACTTCCTGGGCAAGAGTCGTTTTCCCAATCCCACCCATGCCACAAATGCCTAAAATCGCAACATTATCCCCCATTTCTTCCAGTTGTCGAAGTGTTCCCTCAAGCAGCACCTTGCGGCCAACATTAGGTAGTGGGACTGGCTGCCTCCTGTTCAGACCGCTTCGTGGTACAATTATTTCCTGCACTCGATGGATGATTTCTCTTTTGAGCTCATTTGTATCCCTGCACACATCAGTATTCAATCCCACCATTCAATTTTCTAGACTAGGATAAACTGATCAAGACAACTTGAGCTTTTCAGCCTTGAACGAGTATGCAGAGAAACCAATTTAAGTAGCACGAGCCAGAATCAGAGTACAACACAAGAACCAGAATTTTGTGCAATATGTGATATCTGGGTTTCGTCGACATACCCAGCTAATTTGATAAGTTCGAATCCTTTCACATCCGCAGCATCATGAAGAGCTTTCTTCCATCCTGAGATTCGTGCATCAGAATATCTGCCTTCTTTCTTTAGAAACGCTTCCCGGAAAGGATTTCCAGCTGAATCGGGCATTCGAAGATGTTGAGGCTCCACGTCGTAGAAGATAGGTAGCAAGGTCACAGCGCAGGGAGTCTTTTTGCTACATTCTAGCATATCAACGAGCTCATCGAGGCAGTATTCAGATTCAGCGTAACCAGGAGAAAATATTGCCAAATGAACCCGTGTATCTTGAATTGCTGACTTGATCTCTTCAAAGGCATGTCTCCCCTCGTCCACTGATTTATCGACGAAAGGAGTGTACTGTTTCTCAGTGAGCGCTTCTTGAAGATGGGTAACAAACTTAAGCTTTGTGTCAGGCCCCCGGTGATTTATGAAAATATCATATTTGATCTGATGCTGGGGAAGAAATTGAGCTGCAGGGCTACCGACAAAGTGGTCACGACTCTTGTTCACAGTCTCCGCCTCTTGTGAATCCTCAGAGCTTGGGTGATGGCTGTGGTCGGTATTGAGACTGTTATGCTTAGGTAAGGGATGTCTTCGAACTCTCCAAAATCCACCACAAAACCACTCTAAGGATCTCGAAACGAAATCTAAGAAGATATACATGCTGATAAGGCTTCAGTAAAGTAATAATTGTACACTATGAGGAGAAAGCTCGCAACTCTTGGACTCTTGACTGCTATTTGGGTTTCTGTGACTCTTGCAACGAAGGTATTGGCGTCTCGTACTCTGGAATATCCCCTTCATAAACAGGCTGCGTAATCCTGCCAGCTTCCCGTCATTGAGGTTATGGTTTCCCCTCCACCTCATAAAATCATTTGCACGCTGTTGAACAACTGATTGACCCAAGAAGAATCCGAGAGTAGGTATCCAAGAGGCGTGCAGGCACTAAGAGGAGGTGCTCAACCAGGTCAATTAGCTCTGTAACTCTATAAATTGCGACTACCCCCTGGAAGCCAAGACCACTACACTACCAGTTTCAGTCTACTCGAGTTTTACTTAAAGCCTATTCACCACAACTGCAGAGCACATCACCTACCTTTAAGGTATGATGTGAAGCTATGCAGATGAATACGAAATAAGAAATCCTGGCAACTTTAATTTACCAGACAGCTCTGCATGTGCCAAAGCACTAGCTATGTCTCATAATCGTCTCTCTAGGGAGTTGCAGATATGGCTCTAAGGAACACGTACAACTAGAATCAGCCTGAAGATTATGAGACCCGCGGGCGGAAACCTGAAAAACATGCAAGCAGCGTTGTCAATATTGGCGCGACACGCTCTCCGTCTTCGACCTCAGCTTCACTACACTGAATGACTGCTAAGCAATTAATGACACTAATGAGCAGCCTGTTCTTCTACGCAAAATATGCCAACATGTCGTCAAACAACTCTGTGAATAAATTTCTAGAAGCCAAAATTTTTATATACTAACGGACACACAAAGAAAATTATAGACTGGTGGATATTTTGCAAAGAGGTTGCCTCAAGCTCTGCATGTCCAATCCAAAGGAAAGCGCTTGTTTCCTGGCTTCGTCTTAGAGTTACTTGCCTGGTCCCTTCCTCCCAGACAGCCTCAGTTAAGGTGGAGGCACCCATTATCAACCGGACCCCACCTTCAATCTAAAGGGTACCAGAAATTCAATAGAGGCTGGGACTAATTTTCAACCATCAGTTCTTGGTTTTATTACTCCATTCTTGTCACTACACATGTCCCTAGTTTGGATTGCCAAAGTGAGCAGGAGGTAGTCTCTTGAATGAGCAGTTTTGGAATAGTCTCCGAACCCACAATCAACTTTTGGACACCAAAATTCCTGATAATTTCATTTCCAAGAATAAAATTACAAAAAATTTGCAGTCCCCATATTTCCTATCTTTCTGCACAGGAAAATTTTGCATCGCCTTATCTTACACTGCTCATGATTTGTTGCAGAAGCGCTCAAGTGATCGGGTACAGGTGGTTCAACCTTAAGAAATCAAGGAAACTTTCATCGCAAATGAGTTGACAACTTATTTTATTATAAAGAATTGATTGAGTGTTTCTAGCTTTGATGCACGAAAATATTTTTCCTTATTTTTCACTCGAAGAAAAATTGATGTGGAATCTAACCCAAGTGGTTTCATATTTTTTGGAGCATTTTTGAATTACTTACAAATTTCTAAAGAATTATGGTGTAGGTATCTATTTCTTGATCGTAGGCCTTACAAAACCCACACATGTGTAGTCTGAAAAAAGATATGGCTTCACCATAAACAAGCACTACAGCATGTAGAAATTAATAGACAGGGTTTCAAAATGCGACCTTTACTAAACTAAACTCCTAAAGGACCAAGGCCTATTTTTTTGACAAAAATCACTCGAAATTGCCATTTCTGTTGCATTCTTTTAAGAAAAAAAAATTTCAAAATCCAAAAATCCAACCGTAGGATCTTGTACTATACTTGTATGAGATCATGTGGTAAAATTTTTATCAAGTTTGACCGTACAGATTGAAAAATATTAGCATTCAAAGTTAGGGGAGAAAAGTTTTTTTGAACACAGGTAAACATTTCAGAAATGGACCCACCTTGGTCTTATTCCATCCACTAGCAAAGTATAAAGGAACGTTTGACAAATTTTAAACTGCTCTAACATATTGACAAAACATTCAATGCTTTACATATATGCATTTTACAACTTGTTAATGTCCATTTTAGAACCTAGCTAGGGATAGTCTTCAGAAGACAAGCGGATTTAGAGCAGACTATCATAAGATACATCAGGAACTTCAAGGCATGTGAACATGATGCCACAATGGTGCATTGAAATGCAATTAAGTTAATTTGGTGCCAACCTCCATACCAACTTAGTATGGATAAAATGACACTAAAATGACCTGTATGCGGCCTTTGGTGTCAAAATGGCACCAAAACAATTTGGCCCAACTTTTCTGATGTATATCTTGTCACTTCAGCTTCGAGAAACAGTCTCTCTTTTTAACTTATCAATTACGCTGATTGCAGAAGAAATCCAAGTTTCTCTCTTTCGTCACGTCAGCAAGAGAAATCCGAGTTTCTCTTGGTTTCAGTGTTGAATAAAACGCAAGGGAAACATGCTGGCAGTGCAGACAACTTCATTTATCAAAAAGAATAAGTTTACACATACTTGAGCCCACCAGTACAGACAACTTTTTTCAGATGGGACTCACATGTCATAACACTACAGTAGATGACTTCCTGAATTCTAATTGAAAATACTGGAATTCCTACCATGTAAGTTCAACACTCAACGAGGACTTCCTAAACCTAAGGTAAGGTAGGTGATGCAAAAACTGCTCTTCTCAGAGCATTGATTTCCCGCTTTTTCAGTCCATCACTGTGTTAGGCGGAGCAATTTTCTTGAAATTTACAGAGTAAGAGCAGCCCCACAGCAGCACTCTCAGTGGCGCAAACTACTGTATAGTAGGTAACTGGGTGGGCCGGGCCAGAGTCTGGCACAGCAGGCACGGCGAAATCCCGAGTCTCGCGAGTGGCTCCGTGTGGGGTTTGACTCTGCTTTTCACTCCAATTTCGAGGTACCGACCCTCAACTGGCACTCAAGTGAGATCAAATGCATTTTTAACTGCAGTAAAATTTTCCTTTTCTTGTGTTCAAAAGAAAAAAAAGGAAAACAAGCATTTTCGACTTCCATAACGTTCCCTTCACTTGTGCCAAAAAGAATAGGAAAGGAAGCATTTTCAACTTCCCTAAAATTTTCTTTACATTGTGTATCCAAAAAAGTGAATGATGAACATTTTCAACAAGCTTTGCATTTGACTAGAGAAAACAAGCTTAGTATATACACATGGGGTGGTAGGAGGTAGAACAACCCATGAGGAATATGTAAAGTGGAATTAGTAGGAGCTCAACAAGTCATCATTAAATCAAAGGTAGGAATTGTATATGAAGTAAAATTTCAAACTTCATTTAGGCATAGTAGAATAACTTTTTCAAAAACACTTTGCACTTAGAAAAGTTAAAAAATCAAGATAATTTTCACCTCCAATTTTTTTTTTGACATTTAAAGCCTTCAATAAAAAATTATGAACAAATTTCAGAGAGGATATTTGCAAATGTCAAAAGAAATTCCCTTCCAACCCCCTCTCTAAAATTCGCCCATAACTTTTGGTTAGGGGCTCAGAATCTCAAACATATTTTTGGAAATGAAATTTAATTTGATTTAACCACTTTTCTTAGTCCAAAATTATAATGAAAGAGTTATTCTATTGTGCCTAAATGAGGCTTGAAATTTTACTTCAAACACAATTCCTACTTTTGACTTAATAGTGAGTAGTTGAACTCCTACTAATTCTACTTTACATATCCCACATAGATTGTTCTACCTCCTACCACCTCATTTGTATATAAGGAGACTCTCTTTTTGATTGAAAAATACAAGAACTTTAAAATGCCTTTGAAGCAATGTAGGGTGGATGTGGAGTTTGTAGGTCTCAATTAATTGGAAGTTAAACTTGTTTCAATTTGATTCTTGAGCTACAAAACTACCTTTTACAATACATGCCCCACTTGGCATCCTTTCTTGATGTATCCATCATGGGGACAGGAGGAGCAAAGATGCCTTGAGCTCCAAAACCACACACCAATTCAACATTAGGAGTCCATTCTTGGCAAATTTGTCGTGGGGGTACTCTAAGAAGAGAGAAAGCAAGTTCTAATGCAATTATTTCCAAAAAAATTGCAAGCTTGTAGAATTACATATGATTTTCCAAACACAATTGTCATAAGGTGCTGTTGATGTTTATAGATGATATTAGTAAAACTCAAGCACTAGTCTTTGAATGACACAACCAAAACTACCAAATATGTGTGGCTTAATTATAGATGGTTCCTTTTGCTACATATATAAACCTTGACTAAAGCAATATTTGGCACACATGGTAATATTAAAGTACCCACCTAATTATATGACGGAAAAAAAAGGGATGAGTTTTTACATGCAAGAATCAAAGGTGACCCACCCAAGTTGTATTATTGTCACTATATACCTGAAAGTTGCGCGTTAACAAACCTTTGAGGCTAGAACGTTTGAATGGCACCTATCCACTCCTTTGCATATCCCCCATCCATTGTTGTGCTTGGATAGTCCTCTCATTCTTTAGTCCTCTTCCCACTCTTGTTGGCACACTTTAATATGAAAGAAGCCCTTACTCTACATGATTGTTTCCATAAGAACCCCCCTTCTTCTTTTCTTTCTTCATCTAATCATTGTTTCTCTCGAACACCATCTCAAGAGCCCCTCTCTTGTTGTCTAGGTAAGAGCTCACTTTCTTTCTTCTTTGAAATTCTATATTTTGAAATTTCATTTTTTTTTTCTATTTTCTTCTCTTATAGGGACTCACCAAGCGTCCATCACTGCACATCTCATCTCTCCCGCTCTTGCATTGCAAAAAAGGTATTCTCCCTTCCTTCATGATGCTCCACGACACTATGAAAACTCTACCTTGCTTTCTAGCCAATGTTTTCCTTGTTTTGGCAAAATTGCACAGTTCTTTTCTATCTCATTTTGTTTCGGCCTCGCATTTGCTAACATTGCAAGTGTCAACCTCTTGCTTTAGCTTCAGCATCCATTGTGTCTCTCCTCTCCATCTTATTGTTCTTAAATCTCAAGCCTTGTATTCGTTGGGGTGTAGACCTCTTCCTCCCATATCCCAAAAGTTTTCTTGTGCCTTCTATCCATCACAAGCTGGTGCAGTTGAGCATCAAAGTGAGGAGGTTTCGTACAAGCGCCAAACTAAAGATTCAAAGGTGAAATTGATTGGACTAACATTTTTCTACTTTGAAATTCAAACCCTTTGAAGCTTGTAATCTGAAATTCCATTGCTAATTTTCTATTCATACTTCAAATCATTTATATATTGCAAATTTGTTGTTTCTCATTCTTAGGGATTATTGATTTGAGGGATTACTAAATAGAGGGACTATTAAACTAAGGAATTATCGATTTTATCATTCTAATCTAAGTTTTGGAAATCTTGAACCTCTTCAAGCATTTCAAAATGACTATATGGTCCATCAACAACAACATGTGATCTATGATGTATGAGCCTCTAATTCATCACTTGGGACTCTTAGTTGTAGGATTTTTTTCAATTTTCAATCTTATTATTAAATTTTGTAGGTCAAAACCTCTTAAAAGAGTGTTAAATCATAATAAGTGAAATACTTACCAATGTAATGTTTTGTCCATAAAAGGCTAGAATACCTACAATACTCCAATATCTCCCTTGCAAATAGATTATATGCCCTAAATGTAGCAAAAGTCTAAGTTTGCAAAATCAATTGTAAATACCTTCCAAAATATGACCAATGCCTAAATCTTAAAGTGCATATGATAAAGTTTGGCTAAATGAGAGTTAGTATTTCAAAAGTGTAAATTCTCTTTAGACTTAGATATATTTGTAAAAGATAGAACTAGAGTTATTAGTCATTCCAAAAGAAAGTAGAAGTCAAATTATTAGCTTTGCAGATGAAGAACTCAAGTAGCACAAATAAAAAGAGCATTCAAGGTCAAAGATAGGTATTCTAGAAATAAAAACATATCAGAAGTCCAATAGTGCAGTTGGTTCACTAAGATTCTACACCAATCAAAAGATTCTTGAACCACATGATTTTGTAGAAGACTATAAGGTAATAAAAAGTACTACCGTTTTTGGAACAAGTGTAAAATAGTATGAGCATGTACTTGGTGCATGGGATTCTTTAAAGGTCAATCATTGAATTTTGGATTTTTTTGAATAGTAGAAATTTGGATTTTGGTAGAACAACTACTCTAACCAACCTTGATAAATTCTTAGAAAATATTCAAATTACGATAAAGTTTCAATAAAAATTAGAATAGCATGTTTTGTGATAGGAACGAGCCAAAATAAGTTTCAAGGCATTCCAACACTGACAAGTACCCGAATGGGTGACTCCATCAAATTTCGACCAATTTTGAACAAATTTGAGGCATGGACTGGAGCTTTGGGAACAAGCAACATCCAAACGAAGCCAAAGAAGAGTTATTCTTACTCCCACTATCCCTCCGAATGCTCCAAGCAAGCTCAAACCTTTAAAAAGTGCAAATTTCATCCTCCGTGATTTTTACATTTCTTTGCTTTGATAATTCACAACTTTCATGAGTCCAATTGACCTAGGAGTAGGGGGATGTAGGATTCATGAGGCTTATTTGGGCCCTCTAAAGGAAATGGTGCAATTTGTTTATCATTTGGAACTTTTCTTCAAAAATTAGGATTGATCCATTGAATAGTAAATTTGACTTATTTTATTAATTAATAGTTAGTTTTAAAAAAAAAATTTAGGATTAAACAAGGAGGAGAGACCTTTGAAAAATGTATAAAAAGCCACCCGTTCTTTCCCCAAATCATCCTTTTCCTTATTGGTCGCTTGGTCCATTTTAATTGATTTTGATCCATTTGACCAAATTGTACAAATTCGGTGTATTAAAGCATTCCATGCTCATTTTGTTTTGATTTGTAGAGCTCGCTTTGAAGGTACATTGAGGTATACTACCTTCAAAACTTGGAGTCCTTCCTTGGTACTGGGGATGTGAAGATCATTATTCAAACAAGACGAGATGAAGAATACAGGACGTTCATCGATCTGCTCTGTTGATGAAGATAACGCCTTCTAGCATGGCGGACAGCTACTAGCGGCGATCCCCAAACTGGCTAAATTTCGCTCGGTTGTTACTTAATTTCTTCATGCCCTCAGTGTTAAATTCAAAAAAATCTTCCAAAAATGAACATTTGGCAAATTTTCTGAACCTGTTCTGGGATCACTGGCTACTAGTGGAGCTTCGAAATGGCAAATTGAGGCCAGACTGGCTTCTTCACGAACGGGTTGCTCGACAGTTTGCCGATGCTGCCACTGCTCGATCACCGTCGCCTGTGGGATCCAGCCCTCACTGCCTCCTGCCCTTCCAAGCCTCCAAGCTCTGCATCCCTGCCCGTCCAAAATTCAGAGACTTAGAACGTCCAGTGCATCCTTCTCTGTTTTTTTCTATTCTATAGCTTCAATAATTAAAAGGCTTCTGAAGTTAGTTCTTGCTCGATTTCGTTTTCAGTCGGGGCGACAGTGCTGATATTGACCTCATTTAGCTTTGTTTCAAGCTAGTACTACAGTACCTCTTCTAAGCATAAACTCCGCCTCTTCTTAAAAAAATCTCCATGTTCAATCATGCTCTTGCTGTATGCATTCTTGCCTCTACAGGTAAGGTTTTAAGGGGGATGTGGTGAACAAATACCCTGTCGATCACATGCATGAGGGCCGATCGACCGTTTCTGCATCCGCCCCGGCAGTTCAGTTTCGGAGTGCCTTTACTACTTCGATTCACAAGCCCACTTTGTTTGTAGTTTTTCCTCCCCTAACTATGCTGGAATGCTCCTAGCTTGGACAGACACTCTATCAATCCAAAAAAATACCATTTCTGAAGTTCTGTTATGGGAAATTTCGTTAAAAATGGCGCCATTCCACAACTTTGCGGCACTTTTACAGTTTAGACTGCATGGTTTGAAATGTACACCTGTCCTACATGGCACTATTACAGTTTAGATCGCGTGGTGTGAAAATGGTGTATGGCGTATGGAATAATTATGCCATTTTAACCCCTAAAGGATCAAACAATGATTTTTGGCAACATAGCGATTTGGGGCAGCTCAATACGAATGGAATTTTTATTTTTATTTTTTGAATTTTCCACACAACATGTGCCCAAGGAGTAGCTTTAAGACCCAATAATTTTCATAACTTTTGAAGACATGGTTAAAAAGATATTGTATGATATGTAGTTTTCATTGCTTAGCGGGCAACTTGAGTAGCCAAAAAAAACTTCTTTAAAAATCACTTTTAAAAAAAATAAAAATTCAAAATTGATTTTCTAGATTTCTATATATGTGGAAAGCTTTGAATCATTCCATTTTGATTTATGAGATGAAAATTATGAAGAGTTTTAGTTGTGAGAAGTTAGTTGTGGGAAGTTATGGAATCTCCACTCTAAAATAAACTTTGAAGATCTTTATTTAACTCAATTTTAAATGTTTTTGGAAAAAAATAAAAATTTTAAGTGTAGATTTTTTATTACAACATTGCAACCACTAGGATTAGCATTTTTCAATTCCATTTAAAGAAGTTGTTAACAATTTTGTATTTTGAATCATTCTCTACTTCTTTCTACTTACTAATTTTTTCCTATATGTTGTGCAATTTCTAATGATCTAAATCTTTTCAAGAATGTAGCCAACTTGCCTTCCAAAATAAATCCAAAGAGTTACAACCATTTTGGACATTTTTTCATAATGATGTGACCTTGTGAAGTGCAATTACTCAGGTTTTTGCAAGGCCCCAAAAAGGCTTTCTCTCAATTTAAATGCTAATATCTTGCAATCTACATGGTGGAAATTTCTGAAATTTTTTCCACATCTTTTCAAAATATAGTACTACAAGATCCTATGATTAAAGGTGTTCAAAATGTATTTTTTTCTAAAATTTGGTACTTGTACTAAAAATGGCAGTTTTGGAGTGTTTTTGGTGAAAACATACTATCTAGTCAAATACATTTAGGGGTTAATGAATTTCCCCTTTATTTTGTTGAGGGATGATGTGATTTTCTCTTCAAGGTCATAGGACCGCCAAGCATGAACTAGGCATAGGTCAGAACCTGCCTATCCTCACAAGGCTAATAAAGTTGGAGTCATTCTTCTTGTTGCACATGAACTGGTCAAGTAGACATAAGATAAACTAGCCCATAACAACCAACTTCCTATACTTGCCATCCTACTTTTGGCCCCATTTTTACCACAAAACTCATCTAAATCTATCCACTTTCTTACACTAATTTTAGTGCATTAATGGCAATAGGAAATGACATGTCAAGCCTTCATTGGTGAATATTCAAGTGCTACTAGATACATGGAATGGTGGTTATAAGTTGTGTATAGGACATTTATGAGTTTAGTCTATTGGTGGTTTTGTAATTTGAGGGCAGACCAGTTTAAAAATTTAAAGAAATGACAATTTTAATTGAAAAATTATTATTCCACTTGGGGTTGTTTTGTGAAACATGCGCACACCTCTAGAAAAATATGTGCCCCTCTTGAAATTGGCCCTAAGATAGTCAGATTACAAATCAAGGTCTATGGTAAAATGGTAATAGGCTTGTCTATCTTAAGTGAAAAACTACTTTGAAAACCATCAATGTTGTTGGCCAAAGTAATTTCTATAACGACTTTTTCACAAGGCTAGAATGTATGATTATGAGTTTCTTTTTCTTTTTACTAACTTGGAGGGCTCACAATAAAAATATAAAAGTCCTTAACTATTCCATACTTGTTATGACAAGGAAAATCATTTTTATTAAAAGGGTAAATTAATGATGTTAAAATAAAAGTAAAAATTAGTGTAGTTCATGATATCTTCAATGTAGCACGGAATGCATATGAATCATCAATTTATTAGCTCTAAAGCATTGCACGTTCAAAAATCCAAAATATTAATTCAATGCTCATGCATCCAACTATCATCTAAATATCACACCATACCTAAAGGCTAATTTGGCACTCAAGTGCCAAAATTGAATTTTCACAATGTTTAGATTCTTAGGGGTGCACTTTATCGCACACCAATCACAAGATGATATGTGACACTTTCTTTACAAAAATGACTAATATATGTCAAATCTAACTTTCACATAGGGTAGTACACAACAAGTTCACCTCTTGTAGTCTTGCTAAATAGAATTTCTATATCACATCTTGAAGGTCTGAACCAATGAGGATGTCAAAGGTATCACTTTTCCTTTTTTTAAAAATTTTAGTAGTTTTTTGTGGGAAAACTTGCTAGAAGGTACTCCCTCCATCCTTATTATGATCTTCATGTTGGCTTTAATTTTTTGTCCCAAAATGATCTTCCTGTTGCATTTGTGACATTGCGAGTTGGTCAAATTCAGCTTTTGATTGCTATCTAGGTTCAACAAAACAATTCCAAACAATAGTTCTACCGCCATCCATGCAATCATTTATCTTTTGATTAATGAAATGATTGTAGGGGTCAATAAACAATGTTCAATTTTATTTTTTTGCATCTCTTTGAGTATTGTCCAATTGAACAAGATGAAGCTTTGGGAGGCAAAATAGAGGTCCAAACATGGTCTTGGGCCCATGCAAAATGTCCATAAAACGAAGATCTCACATTCAACAATCAAAATGCCCAGTGGTGCACTTTAGAAAGGGCTCCAAAACTCAAAGTTTCTAGGACGTTGGAGTGCAACAAACTCTACTTATAGCGTGAAATGGGTCTTTAATCCCTAAAGGACCAAATGGCATTTTTTTGGCAACATAGCGATTTTGGGCAGCTCACTACAAATGAAAATTTAATTTTTTCTTTCAAATTTTCACACAACATGTTCCTGAGGAGTAGCTTTAAGGCCCAATAATTTTCATAACTTTTGAAGACATGGTTAAAAAGTTATTGTATGATATCTAGTTTTCATTGCTCGGCGAGCAACTCAGGCTACAAAAAAAGGCTTCTTTAAAAATCACTTTTTTTGAAAATAAAAATTTGAAATTGGTTTTTTAGATTTATATATACATGGAAATCTTTGAATCATTCTATTTTGATTTGTGAGATGAAAGTTATGAAGAGTTTTAGTTGTGGGTAGTTTGTGGGTAGTTATGGAATCTCTACTATAAAATAAACTTTGAAGACCTTTATTTAACTCAATTTTCAATATTTTTGGAAAAAAATGAAAATATTAGTTGTAGATTGTTTATTACAACATTTTCACCATTGGGATTGACATTTTTCAATTCCATAAATAAATTTTTGACAATTTAGTATTTTGAATCATTCTATACTTCTTTCTACTTACTAATTTTTTCCTATATGTTGTACAATTTCAAATGATTTAAAATTTTTCAAGCGTGTGGAAAACTTGTATTGAAGAATGAATCCAAAGAATTACAACCATTTTGGACATTTTTTTAAAGTGATCTAACCTTGTGAAGTGCAGCTGCCCGAGTTTTTGCAGGGCCAATAAATGGCTTTCTGTCAATTTAAATGCTAATATCTTGCAATCTACACGGTGGAAATTTCTGAAATTGTTTCTGCATCTTCTCAAACCAGCATACTACAAGATCTTATGGTCACATGTGTCCCAAAATGTATTTTTTTCTAAAATTTGGTACTTGTACTAAAAATGACAGTTTTGGAGCATTTTGGGTGGAAACATAGTCAAATACATTTAGGGGTTAAAAAGTTGTTTTCAACGTTTTGTCCAACAGAAGATGATTTTGAGAGGGAGGTTAATGTTATTAGTAGCATGTAACTCAGCCTATGACAAACACAACTCTGGCCGTGCCTATTGCAGTCCCAAAAATTCTTGTGGTGTCCATGTGTCTTGTAAAATGTACCGCACAAGTAGAAGTGGGATTGCATTAGGCTTGTCTAGAGTTGTGCCTGTCATAGGCTAAGATACTTTAATAGCATACAATCCAAACTCAAAACATAATAAAAATATCCATTAAAGGCCCGTTCTCACCTGGGCTAAGGGCGGATGAAACATCGGAGGTTGGTGCCATTAAATCTGTGGGTGTTCACACCAGGCAAGGGTGTTAGTCCCCGAACCTACATGGACGCCTACCTCGCAAAGGCGTAAGTACGCTATTAGGGGAAAAGGTAGTCTGGGAATTTCCTAAAATTACGGCTTTACATGCTGCTAGTACATACTCTCACAACCTAAGGAAAATGTATATTTGAGATTATTTAGGATCTGTTGTTGCGGTGTTTTATAGTCGCCGGGGCTGAGGCCCAGTACGAAACAACGGTTTGTTGTGATTGTTGGCAAGTTTTTTTGGTTTGTCTACCAGCTCCGTTTCAGCAAACATGGACCTGACTGCGGTCATTTTGGAAGGGAAGAGGATGGCGACACCCAAAATAAATTGCAATTGAGAATTTTCAATGCATACTTTTGAGTGCATGGCATCTTCCCAGAAGAGCATGCTTCAGTGCTTCCAAACATTGACCTCCCCTTCGCCTTTTGGGTTGTTGTTGGGGTTCTGTACAGGAGTGATTGCAAATTGCATTAAGGGAGAGAATCTCCAAGCGTGCACTGGACAAGTCGTGAGGTCACCCAGAAAGGAAACAACGATCGCCCGCAAGAAAACCTTCCAAATTGCCCACAACAATCCCTAAACGCCCATCACCCGAAGCCTGAATTGAATTGTATTAAAAAAATGACCTTCTCGATCAACAGAACAGAGAGCACAAGCATTGTACACAACCTCAAGCATGAACCTGTTCCCTAATCCATTGGAATTCGTTTATGCTGGGAGAGGAAGTGAGAGCGATTGCAAACTGCATTAAGGGAAAGAGCTGATTGCTCAAGACAACTCTGGGGAAAGAAGATTGCAATCGAATAGACTCTCACCGGAACAGTGAAATTTAAAGTTATCCTAAGAGATGCCCCTCTTGTGATCACCTGCTCTGCCCAACAGTCTTATCTGCCTCACTGGTAGATGTCAATGCAGTCGAAAAATACGAAGCGCCGGATGTGAGAACACACCATCACTATCTATGCCTGTATAATATGGAAAATGAAAAAAAACACCCTCCTTCAGTGTGAAACGGCCTTCCACTAAATACCCGCAGGATTCTTAAATTTTAACACCGGTGTTCCATAGAGCCAGGTGAGAATGTTCCAGAGTAGAATGCAATTCTCAACAAAACAGATGCCCTAGTCCCAGTGACAGTTTTACTTCCATGGAACTGTACAAATCAGTGTGTCTTGCATTGAAATGAATTTTTTTCTTATGCTATCTAGTAGTTCTAATGTAGCCTAAAGTAAATGAAAAAGTTCACACTAACTTACATGTGAGTTCAGAAAAAAAACTCACAGTGTAACTTAAAGTCTCGGGTAATTAATGTAAGATTCTACAATTGTGGTTGTATGTATTAATGTCACATCTAGATTGAAGTA
The DNA here is from genome assembly GCA_963920665.1 of Straminergon stramineum. Taxonomy (NCBI): domain Eukaryota; kingdom Viridiplantae; phylum Streptophyta; class Bryopsida; order Hypnales; family Calliergonaceae; genus Straminergon; species Straminergon stramineum. The sequence goes on from OY987264.1 coordinate 8,391,361, forward strand.
TAGAGTTTCGCCAAGTGTTGGGTGGAAAAAGTAAAGAATTATTCCCATTGTGAGTCAAATAAAGTGTTGATTTCCGCCAATTGGGTGTCCAAAGTCTATACTTATTGCTCAAGGACTCCTTTATAAGGACATAAGCTCCTCCGGTACTTGCAACAATCATAAGGAGGACACCAAATACAATACAACCCTGCAAGATCATCAATTTATTAACAAATTAATTCCAATTAGTAATCTAGCATTCTTCATGACATTCTTCAGCAATTGGGGTGAGTCACCCTCCAGGTAGCAACATCCTTAACCCCTAAACACATCAACGTCCATTTCTGGACAATGAACAAATTGAAACTCCAGTTTCATCCTCCTAACTACTTGGATGAAAGTTATTTTAATTTGTGAAGATACGTTATCAAGTTGTTGTCCTATCCAAGGGTTGGATTTGGTGTTACTAGAGTTCATATTTTTCTAAAATTACAAATGTGCAAGTATGTCAAGTGGTCAAACTGCATTGACTTTAATTCAAAATTAGATTAGCCAAAATGAGGTCATAGATAGGAAGAACACAAAAATTTCAAAAAATCACCATGTGAAGAGAACCTCATTTCAAATCCATTCCAACAAATTTTACTCAAAAAATGATAATATGTTACTTGCAATCGAGTTTTGAAGGAATAATGGAATTTTTCTTTCAAAATTTATAAAAAAAGATTGGTGATAGCATTGGTGAATCTAACTGTACAGATGGAATCTACAAATCAAAATCTACAACTTTTATTTAGATTTCAATTCCAAAATATACTTCCAAATAGCACTTCATAATGATTTTTCTCAAATCGTCAATTCTGGAGATGAATGTGGACGTTTAGGGGTTAACTGTGACTTTAAGGCAATTAAGCATGGTTATTTTTAATAAATCAGAAAATTTTAATTTAATCATATGATTTGGACACCATAAGAAAAATACAAAACCGACAATTAGCATACAAATCCAGCTAAAATTTCTGTAATAATAAAAAAAAAATTGGTTAGGAAATTACCCTCATTACATTGGTAATGCCATTCAATCCTTATCCATTTGCTTTACCTTTATCATACTGATGCAAATTTTTTTTTTTAAAGAAACAGAAAATGAAATAAATAGATCTACGTGTGTACATGTGTCTGTATGTGACAATAAAAAAAACTTCTAGCATTTTTGATTGATTCCAATTATTTCAGAACAAATCAAATATTGTTTCAGCTGACTTTTTTGGAGTCTTCTACAATATTCCTGTTTCATCGCACTTCTCATTGAAAATCCCATGTTTAATAAGGTAATAAAAGTTCATCTGCTTACAAACCTTGATAGATCTGTAGTGGTGGAACTTGCTTTTCAGTCACGCTGTTTTTAAAGTGCAAACAATACATTAAAAATGATAAATAAATGTGTGTAGGTTGATTAACCGCATACCCAATTGAACCACCAATCTCTTGACCATCTCTTTGGTTTTTTAATCTTCAACCATATAATACAAGGCAGCTGCATTCAAACCAAATTCGGAATGTCAGTGTTAAATAAACAAGATCGGACAGGCAATGCAAAAAAGCTATCAACGCCACATGAATGCATAGTATATATGGTTTCTAAAGACAAGCCAAAATGTGGATTGATAAGAACTCAAAGAAACTACAAAGGTGTTACAAGTAGTAATTGGACTTACAAAATAAGTCGTTGGCGCTATTGCAAATCCCCCGAAGAAACCAAGCAAGGGAGAAAAGTAGGGGAAAATCATAGCGAGAACTGTTGTAAGAACTGCACCCCACAGACAGATCTCTCAGTGACGCTTGTCGGTGCTAAACCTCAATTGGGTACTAACTTATGCCATAAATACTGAATATCAGTATTAAACATGATCATGAATTTTTTCCCAAGAATATTTTAGCACATTAATTTTGTGGCAATAAAATGACCAGGGCTAAAGAATGTTAGGTTGAAGGGAACAACTATGTATGTTCTTTTACCTATGTAGAGAGGTCTGATGAGGGATGGAATACTTCTCTTGATAAATGGAAAACTCCCCTTGAACCTTGGTTCAATCAAGGTTTCGTACCAGAGTTCAAATAGATTGAATACTGGCATCCCAAAGATCTGCAAACAAAACAATATAGGTATAATGGCATGTTACTTGTTTTAATAAAAAATAATAATGTCATATGATTTATATCATAGTTAATGAGATATTAGCATCAAACTCTTTATTAACACTATTTCTTTCTAGTAAATTGGATTTATTTTTCTTCCAATTTCTTTTTCTCAAATCACAAGCTGTAAAGTAACTAAGCTGTGGATGCAATGGAAACTATGTTGACTTTCTCCATGGTAAGTTGAAAGGTCAAATACAGACTTATGTAACTGAGTCCTTTGTAAGAATGATGAGTTACAAGAACTGAAACTACATAATAGCCTTATATATATACACACACACATAATATTCAAAGAACATTCTTCAACCTATACAGAATATTACATAATGTGCATATTATTCACATCCCCTGAAATATGATCTTTTTATTGCATACATGTTGATGGAAAAAAAGTACAAATTAAGTGCTCCCTGACTCCAGGCTTGAAATGAGAAAGACTATGTCCAGGCAGACAATTCCGGTGTGGTTAATTATTAACAGATGTGTTCCAAAATGGTCAGAAAAATATGTGTTTTTGTAAACCACTTGTGAAAACTTCCCAAGCTGAAGTGTCGGGCAGTACCTGATAACTTCCAATGAGATGAATAATCAGCATGACGTTGGCTGCAGTAACCAATTTTTTTGAGGCTCCAGTCTGGTACTGTAGGAAACTCAATGCATTTTGGCTTATTTGATTACCATAAGCCTTATAAAAGGCAATCCCCACAGGGAAATAGCAGACTGCAACCACCGCATAAGTAATCTTCACCGCACGCAACATCTCTGCCTCGGAGCTTCGGGTAGGAGTTGATGGTATCCCATTTTGAATCTCCAGAACAACGTTGTGAGCAGCGTAAGAAAATGCTACAACTCCAATAGCATTGAATGCTCTGAATACCAGATCTGCATGATTCAATTTTAGATGATCCGAATGTGATGTTGAATTTGATATTTCCACACAGCGATCCACTAGTAGATGCTCTGGTAGTGTGTAATTCACAGGAGTGGGTAAACCACTTGCAGAATGCCACTGTTCTTCAGGGCCACCAACAGAAGCAACCGTAATCCAAGCAATTGTAGAATAGCTGTGAACATGCACACCCAAACAGGAAGAAAAATCCGTGGGTTACAATTAACAACTTGTGTCACAAGCACGATTATATAAAGGTAATGCTAGTGCCCTCTGAACTGACAGTCCTCACACCCTACCTAGCTACAAAATATCCAACACTAAAGACACTGGACTGTAACACTTGGTCAAAATTATATGTTGTCGAAATTACTTTGAATACGAAAAATGACAATTTCATGATTTCTCAGGTGAAAACTAATCTATTTGCTGCAATATAAAGGTGGAATTAGTGAAAGCTTACCAGATTGACATAATTGCTGCAATAATAACAATCCATTTTATAGATTCAAAAGTTGGTTCCGCAAGAGAAAGGATTATTTGAATGGCAGCGAAGATTGCAAACCAAACAAATATGTGAACCGGGTTTGGGTTGCATTCCGTGAAGTTGTCGTATATACGTTTCATGGCCTCTCCAGCAGCAACCGTGTACAAAATGTCAAGGCTCACCTCTACAACCATTTGCAATGGCAAAATGATCCAGAGGCCAGCTCTTTCTCCAAATGCTCTTTGCCCAAGTTTGTAGTAGGTTTCATGTCGTATCCTCCCGTTGTCATTGTAGTCAAATTCATGTAACTTGGTCAACTGCTTCATTGTAAAGTAGGTGATGAAAAATGCTAGGAGTAGAATCACCACTCCCGGACCCCTGCACAATATGACAAGCAGGTGAGAAGAACCTGCAACAACTCAAGTTGAATACACCAAGATAGGGCTACCACTCATGCATCATTGAGTAAGGTCATCTCTATGACTAAAAATTGAATAGGTCCGATCTACTTTAATTTCAAGGGTTCGAAGTACGAACCATGTAAGGAACACCATAGCCTGTGGTAGACCAAGCACTCCAACCCCGACAATGGCTGTGATATTGTATGCAGATGCTATCCACATGTTGGAAGTTCTCTCAACATCGTCGACTTCAACGTGGTCATGATTCGGTGATTCCGGATCAGCCTTGTGATCACTATACCCCTGCAACACGTACAAGCAGCATCTCTCAAGTAAGACGAAGGCGTCGACACTACTCACTCTAAGGTAAACTTGCATAAAAACTTCAGAAATCACTTGTGTATGCTAGTCTGCATTCTGTGAGGAGACAAAACAACACGGACTGGGTATTACAGCCAGTGGCCCAACACTTGGTGCAGAACTCCTGATTTCACAATTTGCAAGCACAAACTTCTATCATCTACTAGAGTCGGTTTCCGACAGAAGAATACATTGCTGACACCAGGTGTGGAAGACCTCAATGCCATTTCGATTTCCTTATAACCCGCGCTGTTGCTATACTTCTGCAAGACAAGCAGCATCTCTCAAGTAAGAAGAAGGCGTCGACACTTCTCATTTTAAGGTAAACTTGCATAAAACTTCAGAAACCACTTGTGTATGCTAGTCTGCATTCTGTGAGGAGACAAAACAACACGGAATTGATCTGTATTACAGCCAGCGGCCTAACACTTGGTGCAGAACTCCTCATTTCACAATTTGCAAGCACAAACTTCTATCATCTACTAGAGTCGGTTAGCCCACAGAAGAATACATTGCTGACTCCAGGTGTGGAAGACCTCGATGCCTCCGCTATCTCCATATCACCCCCGCTGTTGCTATATTTCTGCATCACAAGCAGCATCTCTCAGGTAAGAGGAAGTTGTTCAAACGCTTCTCATTTTAAGGTAAACTTGCATAAAAACTCCAGAAATCACTTGCATGCCAGTCTGCATTTTAAGAGTAGATCCAAAAACACAGCCACGGCCCAACATGTGGTGCTAAAATTCTCATTTCACAATTTGCAAACTGCACAAACTTCCAATATCCATTAAAGTCGGTTTGCCGACAGAAGAATACATTGGCGTCTCCAGGTGTGGAAGACCAAATGTCGAACGATTGCTAGAAATTTAATGATAATACTGATCTTGCAGCCGCTCCACACATCACCACTAAGACACTGATATCGATGGAAATATGGCTAATCAGCTGGCCAGCTAATCTCACAGTATTAACACCTAGTTCCTCTGCCTCATGCATGCAAGCTACCTGCTGTGGTTCCTGAATATGTCTGTACGCTTCTCTAAGAGAGGAGCATAAGGTTAGTAAGCAGAAGTCGCCAAGTTGAGTCTGGTTGTCTTCCTTCGCCCCTGGGGTCTGGGCCTCTGGGGTCGCTCAAGTATATAACTTTATGTAATGAATTTAATATATTAACTTTATGTACTGCGTTAGAACTGAACACCCTACCACGCAATTATCCGGAGCCCTCCGATCAATTGTGGCTTTTGATTGTTGTCTCAGTTAGTCGGCATCGCAACTACAATATATAATGTAAGTTAGTCATTAAAGTAAGAGATCATCCCATGCCCCCCGCCACCTGGAAATCCTTCTTTCAGAAATTTAGTGGGGACGCTGGAGAATCAAATCGTACCTCTCCCCCAGTTCACCTTACGACGTGTCTTACGTGCTCGGGATGGGGTAGGCGGGATGACGGAGGGATGCCAGGGCGAATATGAGAAAGCCTGGGAAGGTCCGTGAGCTGGGCCGGGGTGGATTGACCCCCTCGCTCGTCCCCCCAAGTCATTCCAGGGGTGCATGTAAGAGAAAGGACCCCCTATTTTGTGCTTCAGTAATTTACCTTCTCTACCACTCCTAGCTAATTTGGGGCCTCTGATTGCAAATATGAATTCAAAATTTGCAAATTTTATCATGTGTGAAAAATAAAAAAATTCAGGGTTTTTACTTGGGGACGAGCGAGGGGGTCAATCCACCCCGGCCGTGAGCTGGATATGAGCGAAGTGCCGAGAAGGGCAACTTGGCAATTCTTTGTCCGGGCAGCGACAAAGAGGGAATTGCTCGATGGGGGTACATAACGTCTAGCCACACTGTACACATTACCATTACCACATTTACTTTGAGTTATTTCAATTAGTCCGACTCAGACCCAGCCATTTAATTCCAGAATTAGGCAGAGAACTGGTTTTTAGTCTGACTGAGAGTAAATAGAATAATCGATGTAAAGGAGATGACCCATTTCCGATCAGCCTCCCATTCTTGCAGTTTCGGCTGCTCCATTTCCGATCAGGTGAATTGTAGGTGACAGCTAATGCACCACACCTCAGGACCCTAGGGACAACAAAAATATCTAGGAGGTGTACATTGAAAACTTATATGAACACAACGTGTACATTGGAAGACTTACATCGATTTTGGAACCATCCTATGGTTGGAAATAGGTTTGCCTACGTATCCAGAATGGGACAAATAGAATCTTCACAAAAAAAATTTGTGATGATTTTGCTTTTAAGGGGAAAAATTTAGGAAAATATGAAATCCTTTCTCTACACAGGGAAATTTTTTCTTGAACTTTTCCCATGCTGCATATAGGCTGAATTGCTTAAGTGATCAGAAATGGGTGATCATCTGATACTGGTATTGAGGAACCTCAGAGTCGCCGAATCCCGGATAGCAGTGGGAATCACTATTCTCTTGGTTGCTAGCCTACTATAGTGTGCTTCGGGACGAACATGTCTGTGCTCTGCCTTATAACATGGCTTTTGTAAATGTAAATGTCTGCACATTGTCTTTCATACTCCCTCCGTCTCAAAATGATCTTCTTGTTAGACAAAATGTTTCGGATTAAGGTCAAAAATCAATGTTTTTTAATTTTATTTTGAGGTATAAATAAAATAGAATGCTCTCCTATCACCCTCCAAATTCGAACTTTGGATTCATTACCAAATTGAAGTTGTAGGGCTTTGAAATGTGGATTTTTGGGGTCTTTTTGGAGGAGCACCGCTAGCCAATTATTTCTTAAAATTCCCGCGCTAATGGTTTTGTCCTTTTGTCTTTTTGCATTGTGTATCTCAATTCCCGTGTTGCCTCTCTGGACAACTCACCGCGTCAGTTTCAAAAAGTCAAGGTGAAGGGAGTGAATCTTGTTCACTTGATTAAATAAAATAAAAAAGCCCACTTCAACTGGCTTGATTGGTGGGAGTGTGATAATGGCCGGACAAACACTGTTCACGGCCTTAGTTGTACACGTAGTTGATTGGTGCAGTTTCTCAAAAACAACTAAGCATCCATTTATCCGAACTAGAACAGTAGCTTCTCCATATTTTTTTAATTTTATTATTCTCTTCACATTCAAAGAAGTTTCATTGAGTGGGCCCTTTCTCCACATCACAAGAGGAAGATCAATTCGGGACAAAAAATAAAGGCCAACAGGAAGATCATTATGGGACGGAGGGAGTATAATATAGTTTCAAAAATAATGTCTGTACACCACTCTGGAATCTGGAATCTTCGCTGCATGAGATTCCCGGAAATGCTTGTCAGCGTTGAAAACACGTCGTAAGGTGAACTGGGGGAGAGGCACGATTTGATTCTCCAGCGTCCCCACTAAATTTCTAAAAGAAGGATTTCCAGGTGGCGGGGGGCATGGGATGATCTCTTACTTTAATGACTAACTTACATTATATATTGTAGTAAGTTGCGATGCCGACTAACTGAGACAACAATCAGAAGCCACAATTGATCGGAGGGCTCGGGATAATTGAGTGGTAGGATGTTCAGTTCTAATTTTTAAACCAAGTCTGACCCACCAACCACAACCAAAAGACTGCTGTACAGACTCGAAAACTCAACTTGGAATTAACGTTCCGTCTCTTGTCATCGAGGAGAATGGAAGATCCTAGTTGGGGACTGCTAGACCTGTCCATGGAGTAAAGCGGTCCTTCGTCCAGTGATACCTTAGAAGTTGTCTGTGGTGCAAGTAACATTTTCAGCAAATGGTAGAAGGGGGCCGGTGCTTGTGTAGGTGTACTTTAGACAGGTGCTTGGAGTCGTTGTGAGGCGGGAGTAGCGCTGGATCGTTTTTGAGGTTGGAGGTTGACGGTGTTTGCAATGTCCCCGTCCGATACCCTGCGTGTCATGATGTTCCACTCTCATCAAAACTTCTCTCGAGCCGATTTTGACATATATGAGACAGCCTCGCACCGCCTTCGTCAGGTGTCCGCATCTCAGTTTCCATTATGTGTAGCCGTCGAGGTGGTAGATTTCATACTTTATTGGTGCATGATGCAAGCTATTTAAGGCGAGTGTGAAAGGGTTCGCCCTCGTATGATATTCCATGTATAGGATTGTTGAGGGCATTAAACATGGTGAACCCCCGCGACTATCTTGACAAGGCACAAGCTCTCGGTGCGATGCTGCCATCTGAACCTTCGATCAAACTCCACAGAAGGCAATGTTCGTGCTTGCAACAGAAATTAGGAAAGACATTAGAGCTTGTTGTGGGAAGAGTAGCATCTTATAACAGAGTACCGATACCGGTACAATATGAGAAGGTATTTGAAGAATTTCATCACTTGGTACAAAAAGTGAAAACCTTTGTAGATGACTGTTGTTACGAGAATGAAAACGATTTTGTCTTGGCAGCCATTAGAGTGATCGCTCATAGGGCAAGATTTTTTCAGTACCATGTAGAGCTGGACTGGTGTAGCTTCTTGGTTAAGTGCCTTCGGGATGCCGATAATTTACACCGCAGGCCAGTGTACTGCCAAACGCTTCAAAAATTTGACTGGGAGCAGAAGTTCAAAAGCCTTCTCATTAATAGTAGAGAGACTTCAAATATGATAGACGCTGATGAAGGGGAGTTGAAGGCTCTGTTAAAATCTTGGATTGCAAAACCAGGTGAACATCAAGCAATATGCTGGGCTCTCCTGCGCCGTTTTGGATCAAAGACAGAGTCTGACCTTCATATCCTGCCAGATAACCCTGGGTTTCCACCTATTCCCACTACACTTGGAAAGTTTATTGGTGCAGGGTCATATGGACATGTTCACGAAATCAAGTGGAAGGAGAAGCTATTTGCCGTCAAATATTTCCCGATTGGCAACGTGGAAACTATTAACGACGAAGTAAGAATACTGGAACATTGTTGTCATCCACATATTGTGAATTTGATTCTAGCATACAAAGAGGATAGAATTCAATATCTTATGATGGAACGACTGTCGTGTGACTTGCAATCCTACATAGAGAAAAGGAAAGAGCGAGGAACTTTTCCTGTCCCTACTTCGGAAGTTGTGGATATGATCTCGCAGATATGTGAGGGCCTGCTCTACTTGAATGATCCTGAAAAGAAGGTGTCGCACAGAGATCTGAAACCGAGAAACATACTCGTGAAGGAGCTGAAGCCAGTAACAGGCTTGAAGATTCCAGCCATAGAATTGCAAGTGGCTGACTTTGGAATGGCGAAGGAGCGTAAGGAAAAGGGGCCGGGAAAGTCCTCTGTTTCCGAAAACACTCCAAATTGTGGAACCTTACTATATAGAGCACCAGAGATGACGGGGAAGCCTGGAGGCGTTAAAATTCGGGGCTCATCAATGAAGGCAGATATGTACTCCTTCGCTGTAACTTGCAGCTTCATCTTGACTGGTACGGCGCCTTTCAGTGGCTACGACAATACAGAGGCTTTGAAACAAGCAATCAAAGATGGCGTAAGGCCTCTTTTGCCAGACAATTGTCCGCCGGCGTTGGCTACCCTTCTCGGACGGTGCTGGAATTCAGACCCCACTGAACGACCTGAAAGTTTTTCTGAAGTTCTTACAGAGCTGAGAAAACTGAAGGCCAATCTTCTCACAAGTGAGTGCGTTGAGAACTCCAGTTTCCTGGTCTTGAGTAGTCTTTGTCAAATCCAATTGCTTTGCACTAGATCTCCAACCTTGAAGTTACTAAGTTTGAAAAATTCTGATAGATATATGCAGAATCAATATTGTGGCTTTCTGGTGATCAATTAGGGTTACGTTTACTATACCATTCCTGGAGTCAAATCCACTTGTTGATAGTCAGTGCGCTTGAGTTCAATAGCTACTGCCTAGTACTGAAAAAAATTGTGCCAGTGTAGGTGCTATTGAAGGAGTAGAACCACCAGAAGCAGTTCAAGCTCCTGGGGTCGGTGCTATTGGAGTAGAACCACCAGATACAGAAGCTTCAGAGGTCGGTGCAAATTCTTTATTCTTGTCTTATCAGGTCTACAAGTTGCTGTTTTGTCCAAGCGCATTATTCAATTTCCGATTGGATAAAATCATAAAACTGCAGCATTAGTTTGGGATCTTTCTTCAAATTATTCCTAACATCAGTCTTCACGGGTCTAGATGGCCACCTCTGAGGAACACTTGCAGGAGAGATGCTCCGAGTAGTTTGTTCCATGATATTATCATGTGGATGGATCTTTTCATGACTTAGATGGCATGTTTCTACATTGATTATAGTGTTGTTACATGTCGCTTGAGGAGTGATAGCTGATTGCCAGTGATATCCTTCAGTGTGGACCTATATGACAGACTCTGCACCTACGTTTGTACTAGACTGAGAAAATTATAGGAATGCCTTGGTAATTTTACGCTACATTTCATATTGCTTTTCTTTCCGTTCATTGCATGCTTGTAGTAAAATTATAGCATATACATGTACTGGTGTTGACGAAGGTGAACATTATCTCTTGTCTACTACGTCAACAGAAGAGGTAAACCTGAGTTATCGTATTCCTTTCAGTAACTAATTAGGGTTGCTAAATTGGGGGCTAAACCTTTAAATATTGTCTGTTTTCCATGCCAGGAACCAATTGTAACGTTCAAGCCAGGGGATCGAAGATTGAATATCCTTGTTCTAGGGGATCCGGACTCGGTGGAAGCTGTCTGTGGTCATATTTGTGGTGCTGGTAGGCGGCAGACTGTGGTCGAAGATCATGAGAACTTGAGAGAAAGCAGGAATTCTTCGCCGCCTATGTGCCTGTACAGCGTTAAAAAAGGGATCAACAGTCTAAACGTTTTGACGGATATCAGGACCTTTGTGAAAGTCAGGAACGAAAAGTGGCATCGACCAAAGGTGGAGGCCTTGTGGGTGAATGAAGTACACCACTCTGGTCCCAGAAATTGGCCTGCATTGTTCCCAGACAGTACTTTGAGGTTGCATGCGATTTGGTTTGCGTGCAGGAAACTCTCAGACATCCCTAATCTTCTCGAATGGCCTGAGATCACCGAGAAGATGTGTGATCTTCCAGTACAAATTTTGGTGATGAACGTTCAACAGGAGTTTAACAAAATACTTGAGCACGGAAGCGATTTTTTTCCGAACGCTCAAGAGTTCCTGAAGGAGTTGATTGTAAATGTTGCTCTTGAGGATGATGACCTGAAGGAAAAGCTCTGGCGCGTATGTTATGTTGTCAAAACACGAGTTGAAACTTCCAATGCAGCCAAAATCATCCGGGAGATACGAAAGCGACTGGGATCAGCAGGAAAATCCGTTCCCAGGGGTCTTGGTGGTGCTAGAATGCCAAAAAAAGTTTCATTGTCGCGGAGTGGCGAATTCGTCCTTAATTTTCTATGCACGTATTGGGATTTTCCACAGGATACACTTCGCCGCGTTCTCCAAAGACTTGGAACAAACTTTGTATTGCAGGCACGTGGGAGTAAAATCAGCATCGAACCTTCCAAATTTGTCGAGTTTTGTTTGATTGTTGCTGCGATCATTCTTTGCAACGCCCGAGACAGCGCCAAGGAGGTGAAGGAGCCAAAACATGTTTGCAGTTGGAACGTTCGTTCTGAATCAAGCTTAGACCAGTTGCTGCAGAAGGAAGCTCGAGAATGCTACGAGTCTTATTTTGCTAGTTCAAACCCTCTCTATTATGATAAAATGGTATTCGAAGATATTCGACTGTTCCTTGAGAGTATCTTTAGAGAGAGTCCTGTGGTACCAAGTGTTGATAGAGACTCGTTCATATCAAACATTATGAAACGAATCTATCCTCGCGGAAAATCTGTCAGTCCTGGCATGACGCTTTCAAACCTTTGAACGAATGGAGGGCAGCACAGGTCATGGTGCTTGTGCTTTGTGCCCACTCTGCTCAATTGGTGCACTGTCGAAACCAGGCCATAGATTCTCAACCTCGTAGCATGCTGCAGAGCATGGAGGTTTAGTGTGAGAATTTTTGGCAATGGCTGGAGCCTGGGGGCAGCGGGTTTCAGTGTATACTCCACTTAATTTGTGTGATAGGCCAGTGACATAGGTGATGTAAATTTCAACTGCAAATTTGCAGGTCATACTCTATCCTGTGCAAGGAAAGTTTTTCTTCAATTCGCTGTCACTGGGCAAGATAATCGTGAAACAGAGGAGCGGTGACAGCGTGCAGAAGCATCCGTTGTATTCATGAATGAAGACTTAATTAGTCCTCCGAAGCCAACTTCAAAGCCAATTTTCAGGTAATTTTTTGTATTCTTAAGCCGGCTTGGTAAACCGTATTATAACCATTCCGTGCTGTTCCAGTCTCGGCTTGTGTGAGTTCGAGTAGCAAGAGGCACTGTTGATTGTGAGTACTCATTCATGTACAGACCTTGAGCTGTTTTTAAATGAGCAAAGTAGTTAACCATCCGGGGTCCCTTGTGCTCTGTGATGTGGAAATCTTCCACATTCTGAATGTGTACTCCGTGTGATTTTTTGTTCGATTCTTCGTCTCACGCGCGGTTATCCCTGATGCAGCACAACAGTTGTGCCAAATAAAAAGAAGAGTTAATAAAACTCCCTAGGACTCTATGTTTAAGAATTGAACTTGTGGAACTTGAGCAAGAGTATAAGATATGATTTGTTTATGGTAGCTAGAACCTCAAGGTATCTATTACCAAAGGTTCTGGTCTTTGCAACCACCCAACTAAATTGCTTGCTCCGTTCAGTCCAGGAGCCAAGTACGTTTTCATTTGCATTTGCACCTGTGAGTTTTTTGACAGGAGGGGTGTTACAGACTGAGGCAGGCATAACATTCTTGAGCAAGCTTGTTGGTCACTGAGGGCTGAGCCGTAAGATTCCCTATTTTGAATATTCATAACATAGTCATATAGTGTCCAAATAATAAGTTTTAAAGTGTGCTGGAATTCTTTTTCTCTTATGGATAGGATTTAATAAAATAAAATGTATTCTATTAATAGTAACCATGCTCAATTCTCTTAAAGTCAATGTCATGGTGTTGCTACTTGAGGGTGACCCCCTCTTACTACCAAAGAATGTTATGGGGCCGGCACCCTTGTCCTCATAAAAAGTATTCAAGTAACATGCAAGAATGAAAAATGATTTTCAAGAATTAGAACCATATGGGCCTCCTACTTATGAGAAAATGGTTCTCATTCTTGCATACAAAGTTTCATAAAAAATTTATCTATAATTTGATTCTTTGAAGAATCAATCCCTCCATAAATTGTGATACTTTGTTGTGATGTTTGAATTAACCCCTAAGTGTCCCAAGGGACCAAAAGTGTCCTCACATAGACTAGAAGTTGAATTTGAAGTGTTTTAATTTTGGCTTCTAATGTCTAAATTCAATAAAATTTGTTGGAAAATTTGAGATATTTTTTTTGGTTTGTATTGTAAAATTTTCAGATCAATCCAAGATGTATTGACTTTTTGAAAGCCATTCGAAGTTCACAAGGTCCATTTGAGTTCACCAAATTGCATTTCCATGGCTTCAACTTTGGGGGCTTGTGTCTCCTTCATCCAATGTTTTTTTTCTATAAATATTTTTGAGTTATGATCCCTTGAAGTCTATTTACTATGGTAAATTTTTTATTTCAAGGGTGATTGCAAGAAATACTGTCTTGTTTTTCGTCACACATTCAATGTGGAAGTTGTTTTGCACAATAAGTATTGCAAAAACAATTGAATGAACATGAAATTTAGAAGGAAGCTTCCTATAGAAATAGAAAATTTACTTTAATTATTTCAATTTTTCCTTAATTAATTCTATTGGTGAGATTAAATTTCAATTATATATAAATTTCACATATACAATTTTGGTGGGTTTTAGTACTATCAAGTACCTTTTTTGAAGAGTAATGTTGTCAAATTTGGTAGGCTAGATTTGCCAATAGAAATATACCTTTTTAGGGGAGGGATTTCCAAAAACATATTCCAAGTGTATTTGCATTGGCCTAAAGTGTGCCATGTTCAGGTCAAATTTATGTTGAATGAAAAATGGTTTTCTAGTTCGAGCTTTGATCTTCCTTCTTTTCTCTTAGTCGGAATCAAAGGCCACTTATAAAATAAAATTTTCAAGTGCATTTTCTAATTTAAAAAAATAGAAATGTGGAAGTCTAATTTTCTAGTGTAAATTGCAGCTTGTGGCTCAAATTAGTATTTCAAGATACACAGAAAGACTCAATAGTACTTATAGTTTCCTATAGTGCTTCTAATCAACCAATGTAAATTGTTTTAACGGCAAACTAAGTATTTCCATCTGTCCTTGCCATCCAATGATGACATCACATGTTGCTCGAATAGTAGATCTAAAATCTAATCGAATTGCCCAAATTTCATGTTCTATGCCTCTAACACTAGAAGAAAATGAAGGGTTTTGCAACTACATTGTGCAACTATTTTTTTGGTTGTACAAAACACTTGCAACTAGTTTGTGACTAGTGATATTCTGGAGACTTGTAGTTGCAATGGACACCCTAAAATCTAAGAATAAGGTGCAGCAATTGCAAAAGTCATGCCTTGTATGTGACTTGTTTGCAACTTGTAGATTTGTAGTTTTAAAAAATATTAATCTCAATGATTTGTAGATTTCAGAATTTCATATCTACCTTCTTTCTAGATTTTTGAGTTTCAAATCCACCTTTTTCTAGATTCAGATCTACCTTCTTTTAGATTTTTGAATTTCCGAACTACCTTTTCTCTAGATTTCAAATTTTCAAATCTACCTTTTTCTAGATAGAGATCTTCCTTATTCCTAGATTTCAAAAATTCCAATATCTCTATTTAATAGATTTCATAGGTTTAGGATACCTTATAATTCCATAGATTTTAAAATTTCTAGAATTTGAAATATTTTTTTATTTCTATAGATTGTAGAAATATATCCTCTATAGAAATTTACAAATCATAAAAATCTAGAAATCGTAAAAATCTTAGAATTCTATCAACAAAATCCTATGCATAAGTTTGCAACAACTTGCAAGTCTTATATGTTCAACCTAATGGTACTCTTTACAATTGATATGGGACCATTGATATAAGACAAATGGGAATGAGCTTTAGAAGCAATTAGGAAACAACTACAAAACGACTAAGAAACAACTAGTATATAACTTAATAGCGACTAGGAAACGACTAGCTTCAATACTAGAAAATTTAATTTTTTTGTTGATTTGGTTGCATTCACTTTTCTATCGATTTTTATCCTAATCAACAAATTACTCTTCAAATCAATAGAAAAGTGAATCAAATCTATGCAATGGAAAAGCTGAATTTTCTAGTACTATAGGAAACGACTAAGAAACAACTAGTGTACAAATAGAAAGCAACCAGGAAACAACTAAAATGAAACTAGGAAACAACTATGATCATTTTACACTTGCAATCTTTTCCTAGTTGTTTCCTAGTTGTTTTTTCCAACTACAAATTGACTACTTTACAACTAAAACAATGTATCAATGTTGTAATACAATGACGTAAAACAATTACATTAGTTTTGGTGCTAATAGAGAGGATTACAGTCACAAGATAGTTGTATAGGACAATAGTTGCATAGTGGCCGGTTGTGCCAGACATGTTTTTCTTCTAGTGTAATAGTACTAAAGGTGACTCATAGTACAAAAAGTACTGAAAGGTTGAAAATAAAAAATGCAACAAATAGTACAAGTGTTTCTTGCAATCACCCTCAATCCAAGTTGTTTTGAATTTTGAGAGCAATTCACAGTTCAAAATCTAAACATTTTTGGATTGTAGTGAACTTCAGCACCTTCTTTCTTCTTCATATAGTGTCACAGGTTTTAACACCTAGTTCCTGGACTCATGCCTGCAAGCTACCTCCTGTGGTTCTTGAAAACAGTGTCTGTAGGCTTCTAGAGAGGAGCTTAAGGTTCAGTTACTCAGAAGTCGACCGGTTTAAGTCTGGTTGTCTTCCTTCGCCCCTGGGGTCACTCAAGTATATTAATTAATGTAATGAATTTCATTTTTCCAAGAATATGCACTTGATATTAGCTAGAAGGAGAAAAAAAAGAAATGATCTAAACTGTGAAAATGAAATTATAGGGAAAATGATCTTTGAAAATGAAGAAAAGCGTTGAATCCTTTTGAACATTTTAAGGGTTAAGAAGAAAAAAAGAATTAATTTTAGAAGAGCTGATAAAGAAGCTGATAGTACTCCCACAGTGCTACATTGGTTATCCTCCTTTGTTTGAGAGGGACAATTAATAGTTTGAATATATCCCTGAAACTGTTCAGACTATTTTCGGTGACAAGATGTCAAATTAGACTAAAATCATAATATTAAAAATTATAATAATATTTAATATTATGATAATATTTCATAGTTTTATTTTTCAAAAATAAAATGATTATAATATATAGTTTCTAAATTTGGCATGGTAGATCCCAGTATTAAGGACAATAGTTGAGACGAGACGTTATTATCTTATGCACCCCATAATTCACGCGCCTCATCCGCGCCTCGTCTCTGTCTTCGCTGCATGAGATTCCCGGAGACCCTTGTCATCGTTGAAAACCAGAGGGACCACAGCTTTATAAAGCTGGGGGAGAGGTAAGTTACAATTTGATTCTCCAGTGTCCCCAATAAAATTCTAAAAGAAATTTCAGGGGCTGGCACATGATGATCTCTTATTTTATTGATTAACTGACATTATTGTAGTGACGGTGCCGACTGACTTTTTATTTTTTTTTATTTTTTTTTATTTTTTTATTTTTTTATTTTTTCCGAACAATTGGGGTGCCGAGTGCCAGAGAACAGTCAAAAGCCGGGAGCTGGAAGGTTATTGGACATAAATATCAAGTGCCACATTCCATCTTGAGGTGGGTTTGAGGTGACGTGGCTCCCCAGAGAATCTGTCGTGGAAATTCAATTTCGGCACTGAGACCTTCACATACGGCATCTCTAAATTATAGAACTCAGGGTACAGTAAAATGATAAACTGGTGTACAGCAATTTCCTAGTGCACGCTGGCGAAGCGGCCGAATGGCTACACTGAATAGGGGTATTAAGGGGACCAAAAAATTAAAGGGACTGATTCCAGAGAACTGTAGATGTTTGAAACATGATGTACATCACCTGGACACTCCAATAACTACTGATGTACAATAAAGGTAGATATTTATTTAGTGTGGAATGTCGATTAATTAGTATGGGTCCCCTTAATACCCCTATTTAGTGTAGAAGTTATTCGAAGGTGTAAGTTTAGTCGAGTGTTGGTGGCGGAGAGCTAGACATGCTATAGACCTTGTCTTCCGTGGCATTGTTGCTAAAGTAGGTTCTTGAGGTTTGTTAGACAGGAGGACGTTAAATCCTCCATTCGAATTGGGCTCCGAAGGGGTAGATTTACCTTGGGGAAAATGCAGGAATTTTTTATTTTTTGCAGATTTAATTTTTGGCAAATTCTAAATTCATATTTGCAATCACAAACCCCAAATTTGTTCATAGAGGTCTAGAACTTATCTTAGACATGGCTCAAAATAGGGGACATTTTTTACTTTTATCCTAGATAATCCACAAAATTATCCTACGGGGCCCAGTTCGAATGGAGGATTTAACGTCTTGCCGTTAGACAAGACCTACTTACCAAACCAAACCAAACCAAAGTATATGCGAGATGAAGCTACTTCAAACGACCAATTTTTGGCACCCGGTGCATTGTGGATTTACTGTAAGTATATTCCTTTAACCTTTAAATGTCAACATGGCCATTTCGTGTCTAATGGATGACAAGGAATTCTCTTTTGTAGGATAGAAGTGCAATTATTCATCCTCAAAATTAGGGGTAGATAGGGAAGATCTCATTAGAGAAATTGTGGACTCTCCATAAGGCTGCCAGGAAGTGTCGAGAGGGACCCTCACTGCATTACATTTATTTTGCTTGAGGAACTTTTCCCCTATTTCTGCACTTCATCATTTCCAAATGTCAGAGCATTCATTCTCAAGTACTATTAGTTAGGGTTGTGACAAGTCACAAGTGTTGTTTTGATATTTGAAAGCACCCCTGAAGACATTCCTCTAATGATTGCAGAATAGAAAACTGAAATATACTTTTTGGACCTGCCGATATTCATATAAGGTGAATCTTTGTTTTGTCAGAAATTCCCTCTTCAGAATAGCTTCAATAGGCTCCAAAAATAGATTGACTTGTCAAACGCTCATAGACCTCTAGAGGGTCCAAAAATTTTCTAATGTCTATAGTAGTTTGACCTTCAATGAATATTTTTGATTTTTTTAGAAGTAGATGATGTCACATGGTTCCAAAAGCCATGATTTCCACTTTCACTAGTCCGTCCTTTAAGGGTTAAGATTTTTTCTCACGTTGACATTATGATGTTGAAATCCTCTTTTAGCTGGCTATTTGGAGAGTACTTTATTTTCCTAGCCACTATAGTTACATATGTGCTGAAGGAAACGCATATGAAGTTTCAGAGCTCCATCACCAGTTGACTCAGTCTGCTGTTGACGCTATTCTATCTCTGAGGATAGAGAACTTGCTATGAAAGCAGTAATTGTCAGATTCTGCAGTAGGACGGTTCCATGATTGAGAATTATATTCGGAGGAAGGTTTCCAAGCTTGAGAATTGCAGACAGTCGGTGTCACAGTCTTGAGAACTTGCTACAAAAGCAGTATTTGTCAGATTCAACTAAATCCTGCAGTAGGAGGTAGATCGAGAACTGTGGTGGGTGGAAGGGTTCCAAACTTGATAATTGTAGTGAGTGTCACAGTCTCGAGAACTTGCTACGAAAGCAGTAATTGTCAGATTCTGCAGTAGGACGGTTCCATGATTGAGAATTGTATTCGGAAGAAGGTTTCCAAGCTTGAGAATTGCAGACAGTCGGTGTCACAGTCTTAGATCGGATGACAAAGACTCAGGACACCAGCTAGTTGTCACGCATAGTGAGAAGGCTAGGGGTGATTGCAAGTAACACTTGCAGTATTTTGTGTCACATCTTGTATGTTGATTTTTATTTTGGCCATAGTTTTTGTGTTCTGGTTCTGAATGACTCAAGATTCATAGTTAACCCCTAAAGGACCAAGTGTCCATTCAACATACGCAAGAAATCTCATGTAGGTTCCTATGAAGTTATTTTTGGTTGGATGTTCATAAAATTTGGATATAATGTGTAACTATGTCCCCCCTTCCTAAAAATCTAATTTTTTTTTTCCAATTAGGTGTCCAAATCAAAAGTTATGTTGCCTTGAACTTTGCAGGCAGCTCAGGCAGAATGTGCAAAACTCTTCCTATGATTTTGAAATTTGGTGGATGTGTAGCTTACATGATACAAGATGAAAATGTCAAAAAAATAACCATGTTTAGCGTAAGAATTTCATTCTAGAAGGAGTTAAAGTTTGCATGCCATGTTAGGCAAGGTTGGGAAAAAAAATTGTTTCACCTAACTTCAAACATTATAATCTTTCAATTTGTGCAGTCAAAGGTTCTGAATTTTTTTTTCATATGTTCCTAAAGAAGTCTAGTACAAATTTGTAGGGTTGAATTTTGAAAAGACAATTTTTTTTTCACTTTTTTCTTGCTGCCCTAATAAGTGACAGTTTTTGACAACTTTTGCCTGAAATGTGCCTCTGTCCTTTGGGGTTAAGGTACTCATGATCATTGTACACCTTGCCTAATCTTTTTTGCATTTTTCAAAACTGTTTTATTTGTCCAAAAAGAGCCCCTAATTTTGTCACACTTGCCAATTTGTTTTTCTTTTAGTATGATTTAGGACTCAAAAAATTAATTTATTTTATAAATTTGAAAGAAATGGTCTACTAGTAGACTTGCAAATACTTTTTAAACAAATTCTTAAAATAGTTAATTGTATATTAGTCCACATAGTGAACTTCTTTTTTCTTGTATTTTGAAACATGTAAAATATTATTTTGGTGGTTCTTTTGGTTAATAACCATCTCCATAGAGTTGTTACAAATGACCTTTTTAAAAAAAAATTAAATTTCTTTCCTATTTATTACAAATTAAAACATCAAAAGTATCTATTTTCTTGAGATTTTAGCACTTTTTTAGTTCTCCTACTTAGAGAATTTTTCAATTCTTTATCTTCCTAGGGTACAATCTTCTTACATGTATATATAGTCCATATTTTTAAAATTGAAATTCTTTTTGCTCATTTTAAATTACTACAAAACATTAAGCATGAGTACTACAAAAACTCAAGAAAATCACCGGGGGGTTCTTGCAATCGCCCACATATCTTCAACAATGGGATCCAAGGTTTAGTGCTCAATGCTACTTTCAACAACATTTGGCAATTCATTGGGAAGTAATTTTGGATTAAAATAACTTTAACCCTGGAAGGATGCGGGGGGTCCTTGTGGAAATCATCATTTCTGAAACCATGGGAATAATTGGTATTAAAAAAATCGAAAGAACTCATTTGAAGTCAAAATCCTGTAGAAGACTCTCCACTTCCCACCACTAATTTCAAGGATGAATAGTCGAATTTCTGTCCTACACAGGAGAATGCCTTGTCATTCATTGGACACTAAACGTCCGCGGCGTCCTTTCTGGGTAACTTGTGAGTGACCTTACTCACCTAGAGCGGAGTCGGGAATAGGCATAAGCACACTCAGCGGACTTGTTTGGAATTCCTTATGACTCGATCGGAGATTTTGTAGTTTTTCCCTTGCTGGATTTTTCCAGTTCTAATGTTCCCCAGTGTTCTATTCTCAACGTGGAGGGTATGTCGGTAATCATGGTTTTTCTTGCAGGGATTTTTTTCATATTTATCAATAGTGCAAAATACTCAGAGAATTGAAGTTGTTATTAAACGTTGTCTCACCTTTCCCTGTCTCATTTTCCCCTGTGATAGCTACATTCCCTGGGTTTTGTTAAAACAAGTAGTCGTAGGAGGAGATTTTCAGTACAATGCCTGCAGGGGATACAAAAAATGCTCCTTGTGAAGGTGTTACCGGCCTTTTGCTTGTCTGAATCGCACTCAGAGGATCATGTTGGAGCAGGATTAAGGACCAAGTTAGCAGATTAGACGATATCATGTGCGCGCTGAAGAGGCATGTTGTTGTGGCTTCGGTACAGGAGGTTTTATTGTGATTCTCCGGCTTGATCCCCATCATTCGATGTAAGAACTGTGTTAACCCTTAACTGTCCTTAGCTTCCACTCACTTAGAAATTCAATTTCTTCTCAAACTTTGAAGGTCCAATCAAGAAATGTACTGTCTGTATTTTTCATATTGCAATTCTGTGGTCTTCTTATGCATTGAGTGTAGATGGAAATGCATAGAGTTTAGAAGGTATTAGCAATTGACCAAGTTTGACTGGTATAGGTAACACAACTTTCTCTCATTTTTTAGCCTAATGTAGTAATTTAAAGACAGACGCGCTCCATCTCAGGCAACCTATTGCAATCCCATATCATTTCTCCACGTACATTTAGCGAACTATACCGCCACCTGTGGCATGAATGAGGTTAAGAATGGAAAGCGAGGCAGGCACAAGTAGAGCTGCGGAATCGATGCCTCATCAGTATGATGTGTTCATTAATCACCGGGGGCCAGATGTGAAGAATACATTTGTGTCTCATCTCGATGCTGCTCTCAGAAGGGATGGATTGCGACCTTTCCTGGATGCTAAAGACATTCAACTATGTCGGGACGTAGAGGACTCAGTTACTGAAGCACTGAAAGGTTCTTGTGTTCACGTGGCCATCTTTTCCAAGAGATATGCTGAATCAAGGCACTGTCTAAGCGAGCTTGTCGATATGCTGGAGAGTGGAAAGGTTATTCTACCAGTTTTCTATCATGTCGACCCACGAGACTTGCGCAGCATCGAAGACGGTCCGTTCAAGGAGGGTTTCAGAAAACATATGGGTCAGGAGACAGAAGAGCAGATCTTGAAATGGAAGGAGGCTCTTCGCAAAATTAGTGGTTTCATGGGTTTGCGATTGGATCACGTGAAAGGGTGAGATTCCACGTGGCGCTTCAAGTATATTTATTACTATTTCCTCTGTTGATGAATCATATTATCATAGTTGAAATACAACTAGCGTAGCATAAGAGTCCTGTAAGGAGTAGGAAAATTGACACCTAATTGTAACGCATGTAATGTTAGGACGTGCTCCACTTCCTTTGGCCACTGACAGCCCGATTAGGTCTCACAATGGGGTAATTTGTTGTTTGTGGACTCCAGGAATGAAGAGGAACTCGTAAGAAGAATCCTGGCAGAAGTTCGGCGATTGATGCCCAATGTGCTGCCAGATCAGCAATTATATGGTATGGAATCCATTAAAGATTTTTTTTTTCTTTTTTCTGAAACACATGGACAATTTCCATTGAATCATTAAGGATGTTTGATAGTGTGAGTGTTTTAAAGTTTAGTTGGTATGGGCGATATTGGCAAGACCAGCCTTGATATGGAAATATATAATCATTTTATCTTGCGTTGACAATCTGAATGGTATTGCTTTTGGAAAGATGTGAGGTCAAGTGAATTCTTGAACGATTTGGAACCTTGATGACTTGTTATAGGTAGTTCGTCAGTTCAATAAATATATTATTCGTACTTACAAAAGTTGTACTGGTGTAGATCCTGTCAACAGAGGAGATCGACGAGATCGAAGATTGAATGTCCTCGTTCTCGGGCACTCAAAATTAGTGGAGGATGTCGTCAATCATATTTGTGGTGCTGTTAGGCACACTGAGTTCCAAGGTCACATTGAGAACTGCGACTTGACAGAAAGTCTAGGGGAGGACACTCCCGGCGCTTTACAAAGTGACCTGCGGCGAAAAATAGGGTGGATTTAATTCATCATAGGTAAAATTTATAAAGATTTTACATTTAAAGAAGGGGACTTAAAAAGTGACATGTCTTTTATAAGTAAAATAGATACCCGAAAATTATGGTCCATTAATTATTTTTTAAATGTAAAATAGGGGCCAAAGAATAGGATCCAAGGAATTCTATTTACTAGGTTCAGTTATGGTTATGCTACAGTACTAGTAAGATACAGGTACTATACAAATCTGAAGTATAACTACAACATATCTTGTAGTCAGTCGATGAATGGGGTAGTTTCCATCTGTTCTGTCTGTTAAGTTTAACGACTACTGCTAGGGTTTAGGCGCGAACGATAATTTCGAGGTTGGGAGGGAGGCGCGGCAGCGTGTGTTCACGAATTTGTTTGCAAATCTGGGTGCGGTTGAGGGTTAATCACGCGATGAGTTCTCCAGCTTCTTGAGTGACGGCAGCGTGTGTTCACGAATTTGTTTGCAATCTGGGTGCGGTTGAGGGTTAATCTCGCGATCAGGGGGGCAGCTTGTTGAGGGACGGCAGCGTGTGTTCACGAATTTGTTTGCAATCTGGGTGCGGTTTAGGGTTAATCGCGCGATGAGTTCTGCTGCTTGTTGAGGGACGGCAGCGTGGAGATGGTGTTTCCGATTCGCGCGATCAGTTCTTCGGCTGAACCGTGGAGGCTGCTCTTGGGGATGGCATGCGCTTGGTTGTGGGTGCGCGATCAGATTGGTGGTGGGCTTAGGGTGAGGAGGTGAACGAAGGGGTCGGCGATTCCTTGTGCGGGGGCGCTTGCTTGTGTGTGCGCGATCAGTTGTTTGTGCCCGATCAGTTGTTTGTGCGCGACCAGTTGTTTGTGCGCAATCAGTTGTGGAATTCTGTTTTGGGGTCAGCGGCGTGACAAAGGTGTTCCCGATTCCTGGTGCGGGGTTTGCTTTTGAGGGGTGCGCGATCACCGATTCCTGGCGCGGGGTTTGCTTTTGCGGGGTGCGCGATCACCGATTCCTGGTGCGGGGTTTTGCTTTTGCGGGGTGCGCGATCAGTTCTGCCTAAACCAAATGCTATTCCTTATGCAATTTTTTTGAATGCATGTGCACATCTTGGGGCCTTGTAGAGCTGAAAGTAGAGCTGAAAGGAGGACTTCAGTCACATTTGTGTGTGAGGGATGCACTTGTTCACATGTATTGGAAGTGTGGCATCTTTTTTGATGCATGACTGTTTTCTGAGAGGCTGCTGGTTTTGTCAATCAGACTTGTGACTTGTGATTTATGGGGTGCAGTGTAATCACTTGGAATGTGATGATTGGTGGATTTGCAGAACATGGTTGTAGGAGTGAAGGAGCTGATCACTTCTCCAATTGGTTTGGGGTGACTATGAGTCTCATGTACAAGTAGACATTTGTGTCATAGACTCTAAATTTTTTTTCACATGTGTTGGATGGCTTAGAACTGCAGCTTGTTGCCATAGTTCTTGTAAATGATTTGTAATGTTTGTGTTTTTTAACACATTTTGTACATTAAACTCTTTCATTACTTTGTCATTTGTAATGTCTTGCTTTTATTTAGCATTTGTGCATGTATTTGTCTTCAAGTATGCATTCTAATGTAAACACATCCATTTTTTGCCTTAAAGTTGAATCTTGTGGGTGTACAGGGCATATCTTGTCACTTTAATTCTCATTACTTGTTAAATTAGTTTTGTTCTTTATAAAGAAAATAGCCTCCAATAAATTCAGCCTATGTACGTATTATAAGTAAAGATAGGCATGATAATATGGGCTCTAGGGGGGTTTATAAGTAATTATAGGGGCCTGAAAATTCAAAAAAATAAATAAATACCCCCCCTTAAAATACCCCAGCGCCGCACGTGGTACCCAGAAAATACGAAGAGTGTCCTCCCCGGGCAGAAAGTAAGAATTCTTGGCCGCCAATGTATCTGTATGGCGATACAGAGGGGATCGATGGAAACGATCTCACAAATATGAAGGCTTTTGTAAAAGCCAGGAATGAAAAGTGGCATCGAACAAAGGTGGAGGCCTGCTGGTCGAATGAAGTTTACCGGAGATCACCTAGGGAACGGCGTGACCACACTTTGAGGTTGCATATGGTCTGGGTTGTGTGCAGGAAAATCTCAGAACTCCCTAAAAGTGTAAAATGGTCTGAGATTACTGAGAAACTGTATGGTCTTCCAGTCCAGATATTGGTGATTGGAACTGAGAGTACTCAAAATGTACTGGACTCTGAGCCCGACTCTGAGTACCAAAAGATACTTGTGAACAGAAAACATTATTTTCCAAACGCTCAAAACTTGGAGGAGTTGATTGTGAAAGTTTCCCCAACAGATGGCGACCTGAAGGAAAATCTCTGGCGCAAGTGTTGGGCTGCCAAAACACGAGCTGAGATTGAGAATGTATCGAAACTCATCCGGGCGATTCGAAAGGAACTCGGACCAGAGGGAGTAGTGGTTAATCTTGGTGTTGGTGGTGCTCGACTTCCAAAGAGAGTTTCATTATCCCGAAGTGGAGATTTTGTACTTAAATTCTTGTGTGCATATTGGGATGTTCCACACGATAAAATCCATGGCCTCCTTCAGAGTAGAACCTTTGAGCTGGAATGTGGCAATACTTTCAACATCAGACCTTGTGAATTTGTGAAGTTCAGTTTGATTGTTGCTGCCATCATTCTATACGATACCTGCAGGAATCCTGAATATATTTACAATTGGGACGACGCTTCAGTTGCAAGCTCCGAGCTCCTGCAAGCGGAAGCTGAAAAATGCTACCGTTCTTATTTTCCAGGTTCATTTGGGCTCTCTTATTATGATCAAATGAGATTCGAGGAGATACGGGAGTTCCTTCAGGATACCTTTGAGAG
Source organism: Straminergon stramineum (assembly GCA_963920665.1). NCBI lineage: Eukaryota > Viridiplantae > Streptophyta > Bryopsida > Hypnales > Calliergonaceae > Straminergon > Straminergon stramineum. Next base: position 8,417,314 of record OY987264.1, read on the forward strand.
AAAGGTCGGGATATGTTTGAGAGACATGACTCCATGTCCTGTCCTAAGTGACTCGATAAGTTCAAAAATTATGAAACTTATCTGTCGTGTCAAAACTGGCATCATGGCATAATTTTTTACCTTTGAACGAATGGGGCTCCAGAGCATGTCACGGTGCTTGCGCCCACTTTTCTCAATTAGAGCTATGTAGAATTAACCAGTCCGTAGATTCCCGACGTGGTAGCATGTTGCAGGGCATAGAGCTTTAGTGCGAGAATTTCGGGCGATGCTCGGGGGTAGAGGGTTTCTAGATATTATACTCCACTTTGTATGATAGGCTCGTGACCTACGTGATGTAAATTTCTCCTGAAATTTTGCAGGTTGTATCCACCCTGGGCAAGGAAAGGTTTTCTTTGTTCTCACAGGCTAGGGCAAGATAATCGTGAGCAGGGGAGCAATGTGAAGACTTAGACCTCAGACTTCAGATGTGATTTTGTACAGCAATTAAGCCGGCGTGGCAAATAATAAAATCATTCCATCTTGTGTCAGTCTCAGGCTATTGTAGTTCGAAAAGCAGACTACTAGATTCATTGTTGATTGTATGGACTCTTCTAAATTGTTTTTTAGTAGTAAAGTGGAATTTCGTTGGTCAATCATAGTGCATAATGTCGTGTGATGTGGGGATCTTCCCCATTCCGAATATGTGCTTTGCATGACTTTCTTCAATTGCATATAAGTCTCTACCGGTTGGTTAGTTCAGCGTAACATGTGTCAGCATTACAGCCTATCAACTCACAAATGCAAATACCAACCAAATCATGGCTCTTGGATAGAAGAACTCTACACTTTTAATTGGGTGCTTGCAAGATCATAACTTTAGCTAATAGATGCCTTGGGATTTTAAATATGATGAACAACTCCTAGCTTGTTTTTCTCAAGCTACACTCGAGTCCTGAATATAAGTTCTTAAAGGAGTCTCATAATATTTCTTTTGAATATTCGACACAAATCGTATGCAGTCTGAAGCCATATTTTTAGACTGGCACCCGATCAAGTGCATAGGACAAGTTCTGTAATTACATTGCACTGAACATCAATGTAAACCACTGCTGTAGATAAGACTTTGTTAAATGTATGCCATTGTACACCTGAGTATAATAATTTTTCATCTTTCTCTCTCATCAGAATTGGTCAGGCCTGTGTATAATTTGGTTCTTCGGATTGAGATTGAGATTGTAGCTTGCGTACTTAATGACAAGGTTGCTGTAATCTTCTATCTTCGTTCTGAATTTCATTCTTAATTCTCAATAGAGTACTAGGATTCTGAAGGTGGTGTTTGCGGGGTCTTATGGATGAATGTAAGTTCACTTTTGAACTAGATTCACTTGATGACTTGAGAAATCCAATGCTAATTAACACTAAGTGTGTAGTTACCTTAAGAGTGCTCAAGAAACTATTCTAAATCTCAGTATTGTATTATGTTTAAAACTTGTGTAATTTGCATATGTCTGAGCAGAATCTTTTGTCAATGTTCTCTAGCTACCCCAATGAAGATCACTTGCGCACATTCCACAAGCATATCTAGCTGATTGCATCAGTTACTTCTTTGAACTGCTTCAATAGGGAGTCTCCCGAAATCACAGAACAATACAAAGTCTACTTACACATCTAGTGCTTAATGAGAAGAGATAAATCACTTCAGTGTTTCTGTGGAACCATGCACCTGAAGAGTGTTTGTTCAAGATCTCTCATCAAAGCATCATACAACACTGAATCAAAGCCACATGAAAACTACCAATACCGTCTTTTAGAGCTTAGTGCTTGGAGAAACTCATACTAAGTTAGAGAGCTAAAAGGGGTCAACAACAAAATTATGGATAATGCATACAGTGATTAGGGGTGATGTTTGGTTCAAATTACTTTGCATTCATCCAAAGTAATGCTTGAATTTCCATTGGAAAACTTATTTTACAAGCAATATGATGATATTTTGGTACCATGTTTGTATAAAGACATGACGCATTTGAATTTTGAGGAAATGAATTATTTACATTGAATTTCTCATTCTGTAATGCCACGATGCAAGACTCAAAATCCATGCCCTAAAATTAATATAAGTGAAGCAACCGTAATCTCTCTTTCATACAGTAGAACCTCTAATATAGCATTGTCTAAAAGTAATAAACCTGTCTAAAGAAATATTGATTGCTAGTCATAGCCCAGGCCACATTCAAATGTCATGATTGCAAATGACCCTCCCTAATGTAATAAACTCTCTAAAGTAGTGTGACAAATTAGTTTCCATTTGGTTCTTTATAGAGGTTCTATTATGTATCTTCACACAATTACAATGTAATAGAAACTTTCTTTGGAAATTGTACACACTCAATAGTTTTCAATGTACAAAATAGGATATATTGTCTCCTAAGTAGAAAATTCAACATTGAATAGAAACTTTCAAGCTAAATGAATTTTTTGAACAAATTTGAAGGTACCCTTTCAAAACGACACTCTATAGCCTACAAACATAATTCTTGACATTGCCATAATACAATTGTAGTTAGCTTTGTGGGGGTGGGGGATGGGATCTTACATTGCATGGTTCTTTCTTGACAAAGTTTCTTAGGTTATTCTCTCAAGGAGGTCGTTATGGGAATTCAAGTACAAAAATTCATGTGAGAACAAAGGTAGAGTCATTTTTATTCAAAAACTATAAAAAATCAACTACTTAGAAGACTAGTAGTTCCAATTTAGCCTACAAAAATCCTATTTTATGAATAATTTTGATATATTTAGAAAATAATCTTAATGTATTTATAGAACAATATTTAAAATGTTTTGATTTTGTGGAATACCCTTTCATATACCTATTATTTCACACTCTCTTTTTAAATACTCCTTTGCTTATAGGTAGTCATCTATTTGTAAATAATATCCTTCTTGAGGTTATTCTTTAGTAAGAATAGAAGTCTATGCTTTATTTGGTGTCTACCCTCACTCATACACCTTAATTTTAAAAGAGCATAAGACACAAGGAACTTGTGCAAGAAGTAAATAAAAAACATATTGCAAGAAAGTCTAGTTATAAGCATTATTCACTAAGTAAAAAGGACTCTTCTCACTAAAACATGGTCCAACACAAAATTTTGAGTTTATCAAGAATTTAAGTTTTCATAAAAAAATGAAGAAGTAAGAGAAAAAACAAAATTACACATGTTAACTAGTTTCAATATTGAATGAATATAGATATCAAGCAAGTAAATATTCAAATATTGTGGGAACCAATATCAATTACATGTTTATCAAATTGTAAAACTATTTTAAATTCTATAAATGTCAACTCCCTTCAATTTTTGTATACAACAATCTGAAATGATATATACCATCATGCCAAGGCACAAAAAAATTCTTTGGGGTTCTAAGAAAAAATTAACAAAATATGAAGTAATTCCAAATTCTAGCACACAAAACTGAGTTTCAGACATGGGTAACCTTTTCTTTTTTTTAAAATTAATTTTCTTTCAAATCACAATGATTTTTTTTCAAAATTCCATAGTGAAGTGTTATATGTCACACACTATAACTTCCATATTTCTACTTTTGGACTTTGCCCATTGATCCTGATGCTAAGTTATGGTTGATTGAATGAAAAAGTTTCAAATCCATACTCAGTTTTGTTCGTCACTGTAAGTACCGGCATAGCCTGCATTTGTATGTTTGGGTCTTCAGGAGAGCTGAATTTCCATTTGTACAAACCTGTCACTAGAACTCCGTGGCACATGAAATCTGGGCATCACCTCAGGTCTGAATTTCAATTTGGCACACTCTGGACTTCTAAGATAAGTTAGGGGTTCGACATATAAGTTAGCCACTCCAACCCCTAAACCCTAAAAAGAACTTCAAAAGGGCTCTGAGTTTAATGTCCCATACTCTTTGCCCCAAACTAGCACGCTTCCCAGTATATAGTCTCAGTTCGTAGATGTGGATGTTCATGTCTTTGAATAAACCCAAAGACTGCAGCAAAGTAAAGATATACTATTCCACGGGGGATGACACTTGGACCCAACCGGCTCCCCATATGCCGGACACAACACCCTACAGTCTGACGTGGATCTCTTCGAACTCTCTCCAATGCTAGGGTTAGTAAGCGTTCCTATTCGTCAATAGGGTTTCGGCATGTTCACAGAGTTCCATCTCCGTTTGTTTCTCATGTTGTTTGCGATGTCGGCGGTGATGTTTTCTCGTCTTCAAACACGCTTAGTTTGTGATTTTCGCGAGTTTTTGAAGGGCTTTTATTTGGTGTACGTTGTGAGAAGCTGTTTGGTTATTCGGTATACTATTTTTTCGTACGCGTGATGTGCCCCATATCGAGTCTGCAGCAGTCCTCCTGTCCATGGAGGTCCGACTGCCGCATGGGGCACAAATCTCTCGCTGTCTAGAATATGATGGAAAGAGTTACGTTCCTTTCTTCCATATATGAGAGCAAAAGTTTTGTAGTTTGTGCTTCTATATCTGATCGTCGGGTTTTTCATACTGATGGATCCGTTCCCTGAAGCAACACTGCCAAGGCGGAGTCGCCTAGGAAACGCCTCCGTGCTATACGCGACTCTCGCTATGCCTGTGCTGACCTGTCTGTGTGGCTCTGGTACGACGGGTCGCTGACATCTGAGATTTAAAGACGTTGTCTTGTTTTTCCATGTTTGTTAGATTTAGGGTTTTGCTATGGCGGTAGAGCTTGGTGATGAAGAAAAGCAGACGGGCGGACTGAAATGATGCCATGTTGATTGTCTGTACCCGGCCATCCGTGGTCCCTGAAAGCTGCATTCGCCTTTATTTTTTTGCACAGGATGATTGTAATAAGAACAACCTCTCAAAGTTTACGTGTGGAAATAGTATACACCTCTGACAATCTGATGCGTATCTTCAGTTAGGATTCAACGATTGTCTTGAATGATGATGAGAAACAACATTTTCCAACACTTGGACTGATGTTCATGATGTCAAAAATGCTGCGTTCTTTCTGAATCTAAGTAGTCTGAAATTGCTTTGCTATTGTAATAGTCTAAGATTGAGGGATGAGATATCTACGCAAATCTTAGGACACCTTACATGGCATATTTCGTGGATGAGAGTGAATGTTCTCTGACAATCTTATATTCAGGAGTTGAGTTGCTTGGTGACTCTTTCTGTTGATGATAAAACAAATACCTTTCTCCAACCTAACTGCGTTCAGCATTGAGGAAAGCTATTTGGAGACCTGAACTGAAGAAAGATTTTTCTTTGTTATTATTGTTTTCATGAGTTGGAAGGGCCTCTGGTATCTGGTGCTGCCTGAGCAAGCTTAGCGCTTGTAATGATGCAGTGCCTCGTAAAAGTTGCCGACATTGAAATGGTCAGGCGCGACGTGGGCTGGGTTCTCCCTTCACCATTACTTATGTCCTGTTCACATTTTTTACGTTGCAGTTCTGTTCGCTTACTGTGGTTCGCATTCCTGGCACAATGACTCAGGTCGACTTGACAGTATTAATGGATTGAAGCTTTTTCGGGCAGTAATGCGCATTGAGCTTCTCTATTACTGGATGAGCATACTGGATCTGTCGGAATAGTATATGGATGCGGATGTTGAACCCTTGAATTTGGACTGCTGTGTGCGTACCCTCATTCGGGTAATCGTGCTTCGTTCAAATTTTTCGCTACCAACTGTTTTTCGGATGATGAGAAACAATCTATCACTTGATATGTGGCAACACTATGAAGGGATAAAATTTAATGAACTTCTCTGACGAACCGTTGTATAAAATCTCGGATGCTCTAATCTATCTAACAAAGCCCGAAATTTGTTAAGTTCTTGGCTCTGATCTTCGAAAATTGAGGAATATGAGTTCAAGAGAGTTCAAGAGGAGAGGAAGAGGTGATCACGTCTGTGAACGAAAATGTCCATAGCCCATTATTTTAGCCCATAAAGCGGTATATCCACATGTACTGCACTCGAATTGATTCTTAGATTATCTATAGTTTAGCCATTGATATGGCAAAACACCATGGTTTTGGTAATTCCCCAACCAGTATCTGTCAGTTGGATTTCATTTTAATATCTAAACCTTGACATTGTCACCTCCGACACCAAAAGCTTACATAGAAATAGTAAGACATGAACATTTTATACGATAATTCCATGCTCTTCTCAGTCAAATAGGCCAGAAATGGCATGCTGCAACCACAATGCGCAATCACCTTAGAGGGCCTAAAAGGATTCTGATGAAAAAATGAGTCCCGTAATTTAAGAAACATACTGAAATTGGAGATGGAACTTTTTGTGGCCATGTCTCACAATACAAAGAAAGAAAATATACTGAACTGAAGACATGCCACGAGCCTTTATAGGTTTCCTCTATAGCCATTTCTCCAACACCACTCAAAACTTTCAGGATGATAGTGACCTTCGATAAACAAGGGAGATGTTACCTTCAATTCCAACACAACACTATGGTAAATCATTTACAGTTGAGGTTGACTGTTGCAGGAAGTGTGGTTCTGGTAGACATAAACTACTACGGGGAAGCACTACAATAGGGAAACTGTGAGAATACCTCTTGTAATCTCCCACGAATCCCACAACAGCACCCTATTCCTACCAGTAATGGTACACAACCACTTCTCTGATACATATCCACACCAACCAAATACAACAAGGAAGCGAGCAGATGTGGGGCTTGAGACCTTTCATGATGCTCTTATCATCACGAAAACTCATCAATGGGGCTTGCAGTTGAGAGAAGCAGAGAGGGTAGTTTCATCCTCAACTAATCATCTTCACAGAAAGCAAGTACCTCCAAGCAAACCACTCTCACCGTACTCTTTTTCTTTTCTTTTCTTTTCTTTTTTATCAAAAACACTCGCATAAAATTGAAGTACACTACGCTATTCCAGTTCTTTATGAGTATCAACGTATTCCCCTCCCTGCGCTTGGTTTGCACGAGATGGAAACTCCAATCTTCACCTGCACCGAGTCCTCAGCTTCGACTTGGAACGCCGTCAGTACCGTTAACCGGCTCTTCTGTATCCATCTGACCTGAAAAAACACAAAAGGTCAATTAAAACCAGGTGCACGTAGCCATTAGCATACTGCATTCCTTCACGTGTTCGATCCTCTCCTTGCATATCACCAATAACACCGATAGATATTACACATTGACTATGTAGATCTTAAACTCTAAGCGCCAACCTGACCAAAAGTGACCGCTTCCAAAACTTTAAGAGTTGAGATAACTCATTTCCAAAGGTTCAATGAAGGTTGCCAAACGTACCAATAGAACGCAGAAATGATGCCTTCACATTTGCGAATGACAAAAAATATGTTTTCAGCTATGCTATTATGCAATTAAGCTTTCAGCTTCCAAAACCGACTTCCTATTTTTGGTTTGGGCACTCAGGCGTAAAATTTGTTGCTCAAAACCAAAGAGCTTCCCAGAGAACCCTTACAAAACACACGAATATTCTACTCAAATGTGAAATATCGAGCCCAGTGGCAAACGTCAACAATACAACTAGAAGTGGAGAACAGAACATGTCTCTGCACATGTGACTGAATACGATAGGGCTGTCCATACGCACCTTCACCGTCCACGTGGCCTTCGCCTTCACCGTCGGCTGCAAGAAGGGACGATCGCCGATATGGCGCCGAATGATGGGGGGAAGGCTGGACACCCAATGACAATCAAATTAGTGGTCAGCCTCAGCAGATTTTCCATAAGAATACCACCTTATTCTTTCCTTTGAGATGAAACGACACCCCTCCTATTCGATTACGTGAAATTCATTCATAACACGCAAGACATCAAAACTCAAACAATTAAACAACACACTCTCTCCCTTGCAAAGCCCTTCCAAAACGACAATTACATCAGGAGTCTCGATTAAACAAAAATCATAACCTAATTTTTGTTGTTCAAGCATATTACAACATCAGTGGGTACCTGAAGCTTAGGTCGCAAAGTCTCCATCAAACTACGCGGCTTCTGACCAGGAGGTGCTTTACCCTGCTGCTTCCAAAGGCCACCAGGCCAGTAAGTACTCTCGCCAGAAATTGCGCTCATTGTCCATAAGCATAAGAAGCTCTCTCAAAATCGGAAACCGCTATCCTCACAACCCTCTCAAATGACACCTTCTGTAAACGCACATTCTGTGTAACTTATATCCTCAGAATCTGTCATGTTGTATATACAACTAATTGGAAAACTCTCACACGTCAAGTTGTGAACTCACATGAGCGTACTAATAAAAAAAACTTTGTTCCCGCAAGGCAGTGTCATTAGAAAAAGATGAGCACAATTCTTAAGAAACAAGACAGGAATTTCCCACAACTCCAATTCCTAAACCTAACTGCTAAAGGCCAGGATGGAGTAGCCTAACCTTTCCGAGGGCCCAGTCAGCTGAATCAAAGAAGGCACGCTCGTGATCCTATCACACAATAAAACCCAACAGACGTCAGCCACAACACTTGAACAAATTCACGAAGGTGAAAAAAACAAAAAAACAAAAAAAATCGTGGCTAGATCAACAACGGCACCTCAAAATCACGGGATGAAGCCAGCAGATTCTACCTTTGAGATCAAAGGGGGCTTCTTAGGCATTAGACCACCATACTTCTTCTTCATAATTGCCTCCTGCACATGCGTTCCGGGTACACTAAATGACAGCACCTCATAATACAAACCCTAAACCAGGCATAACGACATACACAAGCCAATTACACAGGCCAATTACACATGCAAATTCCGTCAGACTGGATGCAAAGGGACACCGATAAGAAATTAAATTCTGCTCAGGGATAATCTGAGTTACAAGCAAATGCGTGATGACGAAAGAATCGCGTGCTAAACCCTCTGCATGACCTCCGAGCATAGCTTCGGGATGCAGCATGAAAGATGTGAAACAAAGGGAATTCGAGAGGAGATTCAAAAGAAGGGTAACGGCATGGGATTGAAGGAGGAGAGGAGCAATTACCTCTTCGACAAGAGAAGGGATGGGTGCCTGCACATGCTTCATGTTGTCTGCCTGATCACCCATGGCGCTGAATCCAAGTTCTTCTTCAACCTTCTACACAAACGATGACGTCGAAAACTCTGAATTCGCAACAACGATGAAAGCAAAACTCGATCGAATCCCTAAGAATTGGGCGCCCACGAATGGAGAGGCGCACGCACATGCCTCTGCCGACGATGGAGGCGCACTCGGCACATGGGATTCGGATGGAGGTTCGATTGTAGTGACCGTGTAAACGGAGCCACTTCGCCGGCTGTGGCAGATGGCGATTCGGGGTTGGTTGTTGGGGTGTTGGGTTCACACTGGACGAAGCCTAAGTTAGCTCGAATTCTTGGCCATTCGTCGTAATTCCAGGTGCACCGCATTGACAATAAGTTGGGTCAAAAAAAGGCAAAGATACTTTCATTTTTTTCCATATAAAAAAAAGTTACTCCCTCTGTTTCTGAATAATACCAGTGATTTTTTGTTGTTTTTACAAAGGAAATACTGATAAGGTAGGAGGTCCATAAAGCTCCCATCTAAGAGCTGAAACTAAATTTTGGGGAGGTGAAACTTGTTGAAATATTTTTCAGTAAATTTTCCTTGAAAGACAAGAGGAATTGACATCTAACCCAAGCTGTTTTATATTTTTTGGAGCTTTGTAGAATTAGTTATGAATTTTTGAAGTCGAAATGCCAGAGGGCTTTAAAACCGCCCACCTCCTCAAATGTACATTGTTGGTACATCCATGTAAAGATGAAAAGATCCCACGTACAAACAATGTACATTTGAGGAGGTGGGCAGTTTAAGAGCCTGAGCAAATTTCGAGCTTCCTACCTTATTATTCAAGAATAGGAGTATTAGTGAACATCAATGTAACTTAAGGTAAAACAACCCATTATTGACCAAATGGGGTTTTTTCCCTCTTGTCATTTCTGAAATTTTCTACTTTTTTTTCTAGAGAAATTCAAGTGATAGAAATGGCAAGAGCATTTGAAACTATATTTTTTCGCCTAAGTGTGAATTTGTTATGAATTTTTGAAGTGTTTAGCCCATCACCACTTAAATGAATCTATAGACTATCCCAAAACCAACCAAAATTGATCCATAACACTCATCTTACTCACAAATTGCCATCATAATATTTTCTAACGTAGAATACCTAAAAAAGGCACTTCCTACAATGAACTAACACTAAAAAACTGAAACTTCCTATTGTGGTCACTAATTACTCCATTCTAGTTAGCTAAGACATTGAATGTGGCCCAAATCTCAATAACTAAAAGAAAACCATAATGGGGTCAACCTTAGGAATCCACAATGGGTAAAAAGTTCGTAATGGGTTGTTTTACTTATAGGACGTTAAATCATCCATTTGAAGGTGGGCTCACTTGATGTGGTGCACGGGCTAGACCTCGGGGCCAAGCGACAACCCCATGTCAGGCCGGCCCACCCCAAATGGAGCCCGACCTAGCCGACCACAAACTCAAGCAACGGAGACCAGTGCGGCCATGATGGAGCCCGGCCCCAACAGACACGGAAGCAGCTCAACGGATCTGAATGAACGTGAAAATAAGGAGCCACGCGCAAAGACACGTCCGACCACGGAGATCCACAATTGACATCTAGCCATAGACACCTGTCAGAGACCGAAGTGACGTCCTGTGATAAGAACAACAGGACATCTTAAGGATAGGACAATAATGGAAGTAATGATAGAAGCAAGACATCACCAACGTCTTCACCCTCCAATCCATCTTCTTGCCTTTCCTATATTCTTAGTAGTGGAATAATCTCAACTTGTTTCGGAAGGCGCTTTGGGTTTTCATTTTCGGAATGGTTACTTGTTGATATGGTACTACAATATTGCCGCTGGTTGATGCTCCCATCATACTAACGAAGTTGCTGTTTGCGGATTAGGGTTTAGGTCGTCAGGCTATGTTTTTCTTTCGTTTCAATTGCTTTGGGGATTGCATGTGCAACATCCGCGGCTTTCGTTGGAAGTCTGTGTTGCACTTTTGTATGTGTTTCTAGTGTTGTGCAGGTTCATTGAGTTTGGACAGTTTTTCCATGTTTCAAGTGTTGTGCTTTTTAGTGAAGTTTGGGTGATTTTTCCAAAGTAGCACTCCTTCGCGTTAGCCTACACCATAACTTCTCCACCATGCTACCTTTGCGATTAATTTCCTTTCACTTGCCTTGATGTTGTCATTGTCATTTTATTTTGGGGTTTAGGATTTACGAGAATATTGAAATAGAGTTTTCTACAACATTTCAGCTTAATGTCGACCTCGTTGAGCAAAGAATTCCAGCCTGTTGCCTAGGGCAATGATGATGAAGAAAACAACAACAACAACAACAACAATGCCATTGAGGACTTCGTGGAAGAGGAATGTGACACAATGCCGAAGAGGAAGGGTGGAAAGAAGGCGAACTACCCCAACAACCTACTACTTATGGATGGCGACGACAAGAAGTTCTACGCCTATGACGACCCTGACATGAAGCATTGGTGTCACGACCCTCATCACAAGGCGTGTCCGTGCCACCTTGGTGAGCAAAGAGGACATTGGGGTACCTCCCCAAGCCTTGCAAGAGATGAGGTGAGGGGACTAGGAGTCCCGAGCGATTAGAGCGTGTTAGCGCTCTAATCTAGAAGAATTTGGGGGCATGTGATATATGCTTGGAAAGGTCTCGAAGAGACACTTCTAGCTGTCTAAAGAACGTGTGATTTGTAATTGTGAGTCAAAAGTTATGGGCGTTCAAAGGTGAGGGTGTCCCGGTGGCGCCGGGACACTTAAGGGCTAGGAGGGAGGGGTTGATGAGGAATCCCTCCATGAAGTATGTCATGTAGCATATCCTTGAAAAGCTAAGAACACAAGGATGCTAGATTGACAAGCATTACGAGGTTCTAAGGTAGGAGCCTCAAGTTATGGTCAAGAGAAGCGTCATGGTGAAGGTGTGACGCCTCTCTCGATGGACCCAAATCTTTGGAGGGCGATAACTTTGCAATGACTTGTTCAAATGGGGCAAGTGAGTAGTCCATCGGCATCTACTCGTCGATTAGATGTCGAAAATGGGGTCGCATGTGCGATTTGGATCCCGGACCGCAAAGTTATACCAGGTGGAAGTTCGGAAGTCCCAAACTAGGGTGAATCGGGAGAAACGGGGTGGTCTTCCAAAACCAAAGTGGTTTTGGGAGTTCCCTTTGACATACAAGGAGGGAGGGTTTGCCGAATCCCACAGAGAGTAATATATGAGGGGTTGGTCTCCCTCCTCACTCCCTCTTGGAGCCTTGGTAAGTCCCGGTGACTCAAAGTTGATGGTGTGGGGTCACTACCACTCCAAGACACCATGAGACACTTGTAGGTGTCCCATCGCACCGGTTGGGTGGAGTCCCATTCCTTGCTAGGCTATGTTGAGGTGTCCCGAATGGTGAGTCCCGGTTTGTGACGAAGTAGAAAGTAACAAATACACAAGGAGCCTAGTATGGAGTTGGGATGACACTCAAGGGCGGTTAGGACTATGGTGAATAGTGCCACCATGGGTCCTTATACAATAAGATGGAAGTTCCGCCCCATGTTACCAAGTAACATGCCCCGGTGTTATGATGGGTGTATGTGCGTGCTAGTAGTCCCGGTGACTGGGACTTAGTACAAAGAGTTGGAATGAGAGACTAACATTAGATGTGCGTGGTATGTGCAATGTTAGGAGAGCGTGACCCTGGGTGTCACTAAAGTGTTAAGTGCTTGGAAAACATTGGAAGGTGGACTTAAGGTGGTAAATGTCACTAAGGGGCGCGACAATTGGTTGGGAAACGATACCTTCCACTACCTCCTACGCTTCCACCCAAATAGGTTCGTCGACAAGGTACCCCACCCGTAATTACATGTGTACCTTGTCTAAAATTTTCATTAAAATTGCTTCGTATAAACATTTGTCTTGTGGTTTGTACCTTGTGCGACCTTGGTCTCTCTTTAGAAGCCAGAGAGTGGGTCTTACACTTTAGGGTTTAGGGTTTCTCATCACTTACGCCCACTTTCAACGGAGTTCAGTTGACATGTTGCGAATGACAAATTTTCAGAGTTCAGTGCGTAGAACCTCGCCAACACTGCGGATGCAATCTCTTCCATGTTCCATTCTGCACTGCTTCTGTTTGAAGCTTTGGCAGAACAAGCTGGAGTTTTGGTACAAAGCTTCAGGCCTTAAGAGTTGGTGCAAATCTTATGGAATTTTGTATGTATGAACCATCTTATTAATTCTCTTTTCAACTCACTAGATGGCTTGGAACCAAAGGCTGCGAGTTTCGAAGGCTTTCGTCAATAGCAATTGCAAAGTATGGCATGTTCAAGTGTTGTTTTAGGTCAAATGGAAGGCCCATGGTTCATTTCTTTATGGAATTGTATTAATGCACATTCAATAGTGTGGACCTCTGAAAAATCGAAGGATACTGAGCACTTGTGTCAATTGTATTAAGCCAATTTAACAATAGGATTAGAATGTGCACATTTTGAATTGACCACTAAGAGAGAACTAAAGACCATGATTAATGAGGCCTGGGAAAAAGAGAAGGCAACAAATACTAAGCTCAATTTGGGGGATCATAGAGAAGTGGATCGGCTTTTGATTGGAGCCACAAGACAAGCCTAGATGTCGGAGTATGAAGAAGTGCCATGTTCATTGGATTTGCCTTTGGTCGAGGCCAATATGATTTTGGAGATCGATGGTTCTACTCATTTTTCTTGAAATGCAAATACTACGTTAGGGCACACCGTTTTCAAGCATAGGTTCTTGCGGAGAATGTGAGCCCCCAATTTGTCACCTGGGACTCACTCTTTTTTTTTTTTTTTTTTCATATTTTTTCATTTTAAATGCACTTTTATATACAAAAAGCTCTATAAAGAGTGTAGAATAAAAATAGGAATGCCACATTCCAATATAGTATTTGGTCTAGTTTTAGAATGTTATAGCTAGAATGGCCCAACCACGAGTTGTAAATAGGTTAGAAACCAACTAATTGTGGCAAATTGGTCAAATTGATAGTGATGGACATATCAAGCTCAAAAACCCACATGGAAAGCATGTCTCTAGGCTAGAATTGGTTGAGGGGACCCTGGTGAGGCATATAGGTTTGTTCTCGGAGATAGGTTCTAGTTTCTCTATTTCATCAATAAAATAGTAGAACCCCAATTGTTGATTTGCAAATGTGAAAAATACTAAGACGGGACCATGGAGGAATTTTAGGTACAAGAAGGATGATTTGAGGTTAAATCCATGTCCAGGAACTAACGGTGAAGTCGGTTCGCCAAGATTCTCCCCAGTGTGGAAGATTCTTTTGTTGTCGTGCCCCTTAGTGACACTTACCACTTTAAGTCCACCTTCTTTTGTTTTCCAAGCACTTAACACCTTAGTGGCACCAAGGGTCACGCTCTCCTAATATTGCACATGTCACGCACATCCAATATTAGTCTCCCATTCCAACTCTTTATACTAAGTCCCAGTCATCAAGACTACTAGTACACACACACATACATCATAACACCGGGGCATATTACTTGGTAACATGGGGTGGAACTTCCATCTTATTGTGTAAGGACCCATGGTGGCACTATTCACCATAGTCCTAACCGCCCTTGAGTGTCATCCCAACTCCATACTAGGCTCCTTGTGTATTTGTTACTTTCTACTTTGTCACTAACCGGGACTCACCATTCGGGACACCTCAACATAGCCTAGCAAGGAATGGGACTCCACCCAACTGGTGCCATGAGACACCCACAAGTGTTCCATGGTGCGTTGGAGTAGTAGTGACCCCACACCATCAACTTTGAGTCACCGGGACTTACCAAGGTTCCAAGAGGGAGTGAGGAGGGAGACCAACCCCTCATATATTACTCTCTGTGGGATTCGGCAAACCCCCCCCCTTGTATGTCAAAGGGAACTCCCAAAACCACTTTGGTTTTGGAAGACCACCCCGTTTCTCCCGATTCATCCTAGTTTGGGACTTCCGAACTTCCACCCGGCATAACTTTGCGGTCCGGGATCCAAATCGCACATGCGACCCCATTTCCGACATCTAATCGACGCGTAGATGCTGATGGACTACTCACTTGCTCCATTCGGACAAGTACTCGCAAAGTTATCGCCCTCCAAAGATTTCGGACACTCCCGGCGCGGCCAGGGCACTCCCAGCGCGACCAGGGCACTCCCGGCGCGACCGGGACACCCCCAACTTTGAACGCCCATAAATTTTGACTCGCAAGTCCAAATCATACATTCTTTGAACGGCTAGAAGCGTCTTCTCAAGACCTTTCCAAGCATGTATCACACGCCCCCAAATTCGTCCAGATCAGAGCGTTAACACGCTCTGATCGCTCGGAACTCCTAGTCCCCCTCACCTCATCTATTGCAAGGCTTGGGGAGTCACCCTCAATGTCCCCCTTGCTTACCAAGGTGGCACGGGCACGCCTTGTGATGAGGGTCGTGACACTAGCCATTGATAATTAAATGAGGGGGTGGATTTTGTCCCCCCTAGGCCGATGTGTAGAGTAAAAATATGAGCCTACATATGAATCATGAGATCCCATGGGAGGTTTCGCGAAAAGTTTTGGAATTTTCTAATAGTTAGAAGATGTTTTTTCGGATGGTCAATTGCCCAAACCTAAGATAGAAAATTCCTAGAAATTCCCCAAGTGGCGGTAAATTCCCACTAAAAATTGATATAGCTTCTTTTATGTTAATTATCTTCTCCAACGAGTTTCACGACATTCCGATAGTCAAAAGTACTTAAACTTGCCAAATTCCCCAACAATTAACAAAATTTATAGTCCACAGTGAGTTTGACCGATGGAGCGGGAGTATATGAAAGTGGAATGGAGCGCAAGATAGATTTTTTCTCACTCCCCTATACCTACTCAAGAGCCTAGGCTAGTTACATTTGCTAGAAAAGTCCACCTCCAAAAGTTGGGATTTTTCCCAATTTTGGCGTTAAGTTGGCACTAGGTTTCATTGCGATATGGAAGATAGAAAAAGGGAGGGGGGGGTTTAGAGACTATAAATGGCCTTCTAAAGCCAATGGCACAATCCGTTTGCGATTCGAAGTTAATCTCCAAAAGTTAGTTTAGTAGGTCAGCATAGGATGAAAACTTTGAGTTTTGATGAAAATCTACGAAGATAAGGTTAACTTAGATGAATGAGAGGAGGTGGGTTCCCGGGAAAGAGTATAAAAGGGCACCCCTTCTCCTCTTTCACCACCTCTTTTTTGTGTAATTGGATCCGTTGGATTCAATTTCTGTTGGAAATTGTGGCATTTTAACCACAAGCCTTGTAACAGTGTTTTTTGGGTACTTTGGACCATTGTTGTTGTTTTTGGAGCTTGCAAGGTCTCAGTGGGTCCCTTGTCTTTTCTTTTGATTGAGCGTGGTACTAACTCTTCTAAGCTTAAGCTTAGAAGCTTTTGCTAACTTACTAGGTTGTTAGAGGTTGAGGGTGTTTATCTTTGAGAGACCCTTTTGGTCACTCTCCTTGTTTTGTTGTGTACTAACCTTAGAGCAACCCTCCATATGACTAGCGATGTTGCTTTGGAGGGCCTTTAGTTCAAGTCATTGATATTACTAACCCGTGTCGCTAGCTCTTGAGTGTCCAAGGCCCTTTCCTTTTCTTTTGTCCTTGTCCCTAACAATCACGTGCTATTTTTAGTTGAGAGACACAAAGGTGTGAGAGTAGTGGGTCTCGGCCATATGATGAAGCTTTGAATTCCATAGGGTAAAAGAGTCCTTCCAGGGTGTGAGATAGTAGAAAGACGGCAAAGCTTTCAACCCCCTATAGGATAAAAAGTCTTAGTGGTATGTTAAAAAGGGGAACAATGGCAAAACTTTGAACCTTCTTAGGGAAAAAAGTCTTAGCGGTGTGTCAAAACCACCTCATGGAAAAAATGTGAGACCATATGGTTCTTTTCCCCATAAGGTTTAGTTCCCAAAATGTGAGACCATGTGGTCTTTCTCCCCATAAGGTTTAGTTCCCAAAATGTGTTGGAAACAAACCAAGGTTTAGGTTAAAAAAAAAATAGACATTAGAAGTTGTGATGAGGAGAAAAGTAGAGTGAGGCGGTCGTCCCAACAAACCATACCACCATCCATTAGTATAAACCATGACCTCTCAAATTTCCCTTAAAACATAGCATAGAAAAGAGGAACGACCACCCAACACCAAATTAGCCCAATGCCCCTAGCTTTGATACCCGGACTGGGCGAGGGGGTCGGGTCGGGTCCCGTCACGGCCAATCACTACAAGGGGTCGAGGAGTTGCAGTATTGGGAGGGGATCAAGGGTTGTACTATCGGGGAGAGGGCATAGGTTGTAGTATTGGGGAGAAGGCAGGGATTGCAATATCGGGGAAGGGGCTTAGAAAGCTGCAATATCAAGAAGGGGGGAGGGCGGGGGAGTTACAGTCGATCTAAGGGTTTAAGGAGCTGTAGTGCTAGGGGGACAAGGATCACCTAAGCTGCTGGATAGAGAAGGAAAAGAAATCTTAGAAGTCCAGGGATGATGGAGTGAAGGAGGGTGGAGGAGGAAAGTGTAGCCCGAGCAATAACATCATAATTCAATGCCTCGTCTCCTACATATAAAACAAGGACAAGGGAGATAAACAACGTGAAGATGGTAGAGGGCCAAAAGAATGAGGAAGAGTGATGAAGGGGAAGACCACTTGAAGGTTGTGAGTGGAGGTAGAAAGAATAGGAGGTGAAATCCTTGGGGCTTACTTAAGCCCTTAGATTAGAATTAGGTGATTGGCCCGAGATTAAGTGTGAAGTATAAGTATAGGACGTAAGAAGTAGCTCAACTTTAGAGGAAGGTATGACACATTGTTGAGTAGAGAGGCTTTGCCTTGGGAAAACGCAGGGTTTCTAGTTGCAACTAGATGTGGTTCAAATAATGGAAGATCCCGTGGCCAAAGTCATAAATATAATAATAAATCCCTCCAATGATGCCATATGAACCAAAATACTGTCATCCTTCCATACACCCCTCTAAAGATGTCATGGAGTCTCAATATACCCCACGTATGGTACAAAATTATAAAAACAAAGTCATATCCTTCATGAACTCCCCTCGAAGAAGTGTCTAATAGTTGATTGAGTGCCACGTTTTCTATACAACTCCAAACTAAGAGTGTGATATGCCTCTAGAAAGCTAACAAAAAGTTCTACAACCTCTCCAAAATTCACTCAAAACTAAGATACTATCCGACTTTTATGGTCGGTCAAAGTTCACCCTTCTCAACTCAAAGGTAGCTCACTTATACTTCACTCTCAAGTTCATAACTTTCACATACTACCTCCAAATCAAGAAAATAAACCCATTTTGGAAAGCTAACATAAACATATACAAGATCTCCAAAATTCACTCAAATACAAAGTACTTTCCACATTTTATAGCCTTTCAAAACTCACTCACTTAGAAACCTGAAAGTATCCCTTCACCCTTTCACTTTCAAGCCCATAACTTTCTCATACTACCTCCAAATTAAGAAAATAAACCCATTTTGAAAATTTAACATGAATATCTACAAGCTCCCTAAGTTTCACTCAAACACAAAGTACTTTCCCCATTTCATAGCCTTTCAAAGATCACTCATTTGGAAACCCGAAAGTATCCCTTCACCCTTTCACTCTCAAGCCCATAACTTTCTCATACTACCTTCAAATTAAGAAAATAAACCCATTTTGAAAATTTAACATGAATATTTACAAACTCCTCAAGTTTCACTTAAATACAAAGTACTGTCCACATTTCATAGCTTTTCAAAGATCACTCTCTTAAAAGTTTGAGGCAGCTTCACAACACTTCACTCCCAAACTCATAACTTACATATACTAACTTCAAACTTCATGAGTGATAGCTTTTTGGAAACACCAAAACAAATATAGAAGCTCTCAAAATTTTATTACCAAACTCTCCATGTACAAAGTGCTATCTGTGAGTGTTTTAAACTCCACCCTTCGAATTAAAACGTGCACACGGATTCTAATGGCTGATTAAATCAATTTCTTTAGGGTGTTCTTAATCTAAGTTCAATTCGCGCCTTCCAAGCAATGGACACTTTGTGTTTGAATATCCAAATTGAACTTAAATCATTTAAATCCTAATTTTTAAACTATGGTTAACTAAATCAAATAACTAATCAAAAGATAAATCCAAACTAACATCAATCTAACCTACTTTTATAGAATGTAAATTGCCCTTTCGAAAATGGTAAAGCAAATTAAATTCTGACTTTCCTAATAAAAGAAATGAATGGATGAAATATTGATCCCTAAACTACATCACAACCTTCATCCACAAATTAAAAATAGTAAAACTAATTGAAATAAATCTAAATTTTAGGGTTAAGTTTTTAGTTATGTTAGTTACCTAATTCTAAGACTAAACCTAATTTGACACTAATTAAAGAACTTCATCCAAATTGAGATCAAACTTCATCCAACCTTTTCTCACTTAAAATTAAAGTATTTTTTAAATGAAAAGAGGTTCTGGAATCTTTAAAAGATTCCCTAATTGATTCCTACTTTAAATGATTCCTTAAAGATTCTTTAGAAATTCTTTTTAATTATCTTCTAATCTATCGTAAACTAAATTTTCTATTCTAAAATTAGTATTTTTAGGGTTTTATGAAAATTCAGAAATTACCTACCCAACAAAGTAAAACACTAAAAACTAAATTCTTAAAAAATTATTAATGAATGAAATTTGTTTTAAAAGTCTAATGAGTTAAATTTCATTCATTAATTATTTTTTATTCTAAACGAACAATTTTAATTTTTGATTTTTTAAATGTTAATTTTCTTTTCTAATTTTCCTAAAGTTTCCAATGGTTTATTTTATCAAGTGAAATTAAAAGAAATATAAAGAATTTTAACGTACCTTTTCCATGAAGTGATCGATCGTACTGTCCTCAAGGATCACGAGATGAATGGTTTCATAATAACCCGTTCCATCCTCCATTTTGCTAATTCATTGCGTAATTTGAAATTAATCCTCATTCAATGTTGTATTTCAATTTCAATTTCTCTTTTTCTACTAATGGTTATGGGATTTTATTAATTTTTATTGTATTTAAAATAATTCCTAATTAATTAGAAATTATTTCAATACCTCAAAACCTTTTAAATCCGCTAAATCAAATCAAATCTAATAAATCCTAATTATTTTGTAATTTCCTAATCTTCCAAAAGATATTAGTTGGCGTTTTGTCCTTATCTATTTGTCTTATTAAGCCTAACAAAACAAAACCTAACCAAAGCCTAGCCTTCTAATTCCTAAAAGAATCTTAATTAATGACTAACCAACAACTTAATGAATAGTAATTAGAATAAAATAAAATGCAAAAGATTCTTACCTCATTAATTATCTAGATTCCTTCTCTTCGTCTCTCTCCTACTCCTTACTTCCTTTCTTCTCTTGGTTATGTCAATTCATTGATCTTTGTTTTGCAAACTTGTTTCTTTAGTTTTCAGTCTCTGGCTTAGCTCCTCACTCTGTTCCTAGTTCAGCTCCCTCGCTCAGTCCCTCGCTCAGTCGCCTGGATCAGCTCCTCACTCAGTCACTTGGCTCCAATCCCTCAGTCAATCACATGACTTAGCCGACTGGTTTAGTTTCCAGCTCAGCCATCGGGAGTCCACCACGTGGCGGGGCACGACTGGCCGTTAGTTGTTTGGTTCCGTCCAGTTGGTTCTCGTCTGCTCTGGTTCCGTCTAGTTGGGTTCTTGTCTGCTCTGGTTCGTCTGGTTGGATCCTCTCTTGTTCTGGTACTGATTTTTGCTGATTAGTCCAGTTTGTTGGATTATGATTTAAGTTGAACTGGTTATCCAGTTAAGTTCCTGGTCTTGGCATTTTATATTGGTTACAACTCTGCTATGCTGATCTAATTAACGGACTTTTGACTAATCTAATTTTCAAGACTTAATTAATTCTCTAGCTAAAACTAATCAATTTGGGGGGTTTGGAGGAACTTCTTAAATTCTAAACTAACAAACTAATTTTTGGGGGATTTTTGGGAAAAAGTTAAAACTAAAAAACTAAATATTCTAAGCTAATTAAAATCTCTTTCTAGGATGACTCTAACTAAAGGGTAACTAATCTAAATCTTGGTTTTCTCTAACTACTACTAAGGATTTTATCAGGAGTTCAAACTAAGAAATTTTGACTACGTTTCTCTAATCTTTCTCACTAAATCGAATGTTCCTAATTAGTACACCTGCAGAGCATTTTTCCAAGCATGCAAATAAGGAAATTTTCCCAAGTGTCAATTTCAAATCTTTCAAAGTCAAAGCTTCGTCGTGTGGGGGCAACCCCAGATATACACAATGTCAATGATCAAATTTTAGTATTTTGAAAGTCAATCTTTAAAGGAGGTACACATGATAGTGTTTTAACCGAACATTAAAGATTAATTCTTTTAAAATTTCAAAGTATCCAAGTTTATTCACTAAAGGAGGTACGCATGACAACGTTTAAACTGAACTTTAGCAACTAAAGTCCTAATCTTCGTTATACAACGAATTTTAGACAGGGGTTGGTTTAATAAACTTTTGGCAAAGTCAAGCTTCACCGCCTTAAGTATATTAATACCAGATTTTGTTGTAATCAGCACAATTTGTTAGTATTCAAGAAATCTTAAACGAAATTAGAGTTTGGAGGTCTATTACTTCCAAAACTCTCACAATTCAAAGAAAATGGAGGCTTAGCCTCAAGAACTTAAAGAAATCAAATAGAAATCACTCTGAAGGGACCTTCTCGTCCTTCAAAGTGTACAAATCAAGACTTAGAATGAAAATCAGATCGGATCTCGACCTGGATTAGTGCTCCGACCACGCCAGTAGCACAAAAGCAAAGGTTAGATATAAGAATGAGGGTACCGACAACCTCGAGGGAAGGGCCTTTTATACTTGTCCTAGGCCCCTCCCTGGTAAGTTGTCGGTGGAAAAACATTTACTTTTGATCCTAAGATATTTCCTAAACTACCCTATCGTAATTCCAAAATAATCTTTGTTTAATGGAAGAATTCTCTAGAACCCTCTCCATTTAGCTAATAAATCTTGGCTAAATCAAATCTAAGATCTTTTCCCAAAGATATTTTGAAAATAACCCTAATTAACGTAGATATTTTGCTAATTAACCCAAAGTATTTCTAAATTGTCTTTCTTTAAAAAAAAGATGGATTGTTACGCAAGAAAAGAGGTCTTACCCAAATCCAATCTTCAATTTTCCAAAAGATATTTGCGAAATTAACTTTGAATTACCGCTAATTACTCTAAAAAAGTCAAACCTACTGCTGGACCCCTCCTATTTTCTAGGGAACAACTCCAAATTGAAAAACAATTGCACCATTGTTTTTAGAAGACCCAAATTAGTCTAGAGGACTCCCTACCCCCTTCTTCCCAACCCTTCGTAAGTGTAAAATCAACCTACGGTAACTCCAAAGAAAGATGAAAATCCTAAATTTTGGAATTTGTTTCTTTTGAGGAAACCATCTGTCTAGGGTTACTTAGATGGTTCTTGGGAGTAAGAAAAGACCCCTCATTCATGTCATTTGGACACCGCCATCTCCTGGTACGCCGGTCAACCCGCCGTAAAGTCGTAAATTCTTCAAAAGTCCATTGTCGTTGCCGATTCTGGTACCTAGGAATGTCAGAATGTCTTCAAACTTTGTGGAACGCTTTATTAGCACACAACACACTATCCTAATTTTTAGTGGGATTTTACTGCAACGTGGGTAATTCTTAGGAATTTACGACCATGTTCAAAGGTAGTTGATTTCCCATGGAGTCATTGTAATTGTTTTGGAAAATTCTGAAATTTTTTGGGTAGCTTCTAAGAAACTTCCAAAACCAAAGTGCAACATTACATTTTACTTTGCACTATTCATAGGGAAGCTAAAATTAGCAATTCCCTTATAATTTCCGCCCGAGGGGGAAATTATTCTTGTATCGGGGAATCTTGGAACAACCGGCTCCAATGTTGACTCCTGATATGCTTTTAGAGTAAAAGCACCTTTCTTCATACTCCGGTCACTCTTCCATCACTTTATTTGCAGATTGGATAATTCTTCTATAAGTTATTTGCAAATAAGAACTTACCAATCCAAATTCTTTACGAATTGGATGGTGACCTATACTAGACTCTCTAGACCTAAAATAGACTTAGCCAGCTTGTCACATGCAATTGTAAGATTTAGTTTAACATGGACAACTACTAGCACTAGCTAACACTCAAACCCTTAGTTCTCTCGGAAATACTTAATCAACCTTTTAGACTCTCATCTAGGCATTAGAAGTATGAAATTTGAGTATTTTATATACTCTACACTTCTAGGATGACCCCTCACTGTATTGGTAGGGACTTCTACCAAATACCACTCAAACACTCTTTTAATACATTCTTGCATATAATTACGCTAAAATACTGACTAAAATGAAAAAAAGAAAACCCTGAGTTCCAAGTGCCAACTTGAGGGCTCACACTATCCTCTTCTAAAGTGGTGGGTTCCCTAAGCAAACAAGGAGGAGGAAGAAGATGATCCTCAACCTCATCCGCCACCTCAACCTCCATGCCATCCACCTAAGTTAGTGGATTTTGGCCACGAAGATGCCACATGGGCCATAATATCCACATGGGCCACTTTCTATTCTCGATAAGTCTATCCATATCATCTATGTGGATTTCTAATCCATCAAAAATAAAAATAAAAATAAGGAAAAAGGTAAAACAAGCTTTATGTTTTGTTTTTACAACTTCAAACTAACTAACTAACATATTAAAATATCTTTTAGTATAGAAATCAAAGAACTAAATGTTTGTCAAATAGAGGTAAAAAAAAGAGTTCAAGTGAAGTATAACCCCATTTATTTCTTGAAACTCTAAGAAAAAAAAACCCCTCCAATTCAACAAACAATTATGCATTTTCACATAATGAACATATTTACAATACGACAACGTACTTAAGATTAACTTAGTAGGTAAGACTGGGGGTTAGTTGGGCCACCTTAGAGTGTGGGAGGAAAGAAAAGAAGGGAGGAGGAAAGAAATAGGAGAAAAAATCAACAATTAAGTCCTTGTACCAATTTATTTCATAATTGGAACAGTGGTTCGTTGTTTCACGGCACGGGAGTTCATGGCAAAGGAGGTAGAGCTTTCGGTAGGCACGAACAGCAACACAAGTTCCAAGGTATGAGTTAACCCTTTCCAACCCCTCCCTAGGTCCCTAATTAGAAGCTAGTGGTTTGAGGCCAAGGCCTATCTCTAAGTCAAACCCTTAGTACTGTAGGTCAGGTCATTTCCAAGGACATAAGCTTAAAGAAGGAGGCCATGGCTTTCTAAAACCCTAAGGAATGCCCAAATCAGGTGAAAATTGAGAAAGTTATTGCCGGATGAAGTTTAGGGCCAAATTGGATGAAGAATAGCTAAACTCCATATTTGACAGAGAATTAAATAGATTAGGAGGAGGCTCCCAATTAGGGTCCATGGCGGAAGAGAAAAGTCAATTTCGAGTTGTAGGTTAGGAGAAATTAATGGATGAAGTTTGGAGGAGGCTTCGATGAAAATTCACTAGAAATCCCCGATCAGGGTCCAATTCCAGATCTGGGTAGGAGAAATACTTGTGAACCATTCCTCAAAATTTCGGATCTTTTTGAATTGGGGAACTAGGTGTAATTGATGGATGAAGTTTGAAGAATCAAGTAGCGATCAAACTTCATCCACCCATAACTTTGGTTAGGAAGGTCAGATAGGGTCGAGTCTTATGTTTTTAGAAATGGCACGAGATGAACTAGAGGTTTCCTAGTATAGTTTTGCCCTGGTGTAGGCTCTATCCAAATCATTCAGGAGGCCCTCCATCTAGTCGGCCCAAACCATTGGAAGTAGTTTAAGCGAATCTTGCAATTTGGGGTCACTTATGCACTTAGTAAAAAGATACATTGCTTGGAAGGCACAGTGAACTACGCTTAGACACCCAAAGGTAGGAGTCACTTAGCCGAAACCTAGAACCTGGTTGTATTGGCGAAATACCAAAGGTGGGTGATTTGGTGCTCACAAGCAGTTGGATGGACTGTCATTCCTATCTCCTTCTATAAGGTACCTCCATCACCTTGTCTACTTTCATTAGCAAATTTCTTGCTATATTGTCATGAGATTGAAGTCCTGTCAAAGCTTTAATGCGAGAATGATCATACATGACGCTTAGTTTTGCATTGTATCATCAATGGGAGGAACTTAGAGGGGAGCCAGAGCAAAAACTCTACCTACATAGGCTCTTAGATGGCTCTATGTAGCCCCCATTTTTAGAATTCATGCTGCTTTATGGGTAGCAACAACACCATTATAGGGTAGTTTATTCAAATGCAATTTCTGAGAATTATAGAAAAAATTTAGATTTCTAAGAAGGTTTATGTTCACTTTGTGGTATTGACAAAAAAAACACAGGTAGTTGATCAAAGCCATCCCCTAGGCTATGATCTACATTGAATGATGCATGTCTAGTCTTAAGTGAGTTTCATGAGTCAATGCACCGGTTAAAGTAATGGAAGCCTCTATCTCTACACTTTGTTTGCGGAGGACCAATGACCCGATGTAATCTCTGTCTCGAGTGTCATGTGGTTTGGAAAGCAAAGACGTAATCATTTGCACTTGAAAGAAATTGGGCTCCAAGGTCATGTTCCAACATCTATTGGTAACACAATGCCTCGATCTCCTTTACTTTACAACGTTTGCACCAGCCAATCTAAAATGATGAATTAACATCATTCACAGTAGTAGTATGTGTTACAAAGCCCTCCCATCTATTTGTGACTATTTTCAAATACAATAGTTTAGGTCATTTGAATATAGAATATCCACTTTTATTTGGATATGAGATTAATGTTGTAGTTATGTTTTCTCAAATATTTTCATCAGTCTGCATAATTGAGGATTAAGAACTTACAGAATGTGACTATAATTGTTTGCATTAAATATAGAATCATGAAAGATTCAATAACTTAGACAACACTCGTTGTGAGATTGCAGTTCACAGGCAGGAGGCAATTAATCACATGAGACGAAAGTACATTTTTGTATATTAGTATTATATATTTTGATACTACTATTCGATAGTTTTCTCTTAAAGTGACCTTTTAAGAGTTGATTGCATTTTGGAGGAGGCTAAACTCCTTCAAACATTTCTAAGTAAATATTTGGCATCGAAACCAAGTTGTTTCATATTTTTTGGACCTTTATGGAATTCGTTATGAATTTTTAAATTATGTATATAGATTTTAGTTTGTTTTGAACTTTTATTTGTGCTAATTTTTCTAATTTGGGGGTCTTAGTTCAACTTTTACCTATTGGATGTGAAAATGAGGTGTTGTATGATTGCTTTTGTATGTCTAAATTGGAATGATAGTATTTAGGATTGGGTGGTGTATTTTCACTAGTGACTACTTCAAGCTTGAAATCACATTTGGGGGTAAAATTTGATTTCTAAACCTAGTCAAACAAAAAAACTTTAAACTATAAAGTGCTTCAAAACCACAACATTAAAACATTGTGGCAAAAAAAATATCATTCAATTGACTCATTAGGTTTGCAAAATGGCTTTGAAATGATTAAAAACAAGAAAAAAATTGCAAAAAACAAAAATAGTGTCGAACATCCTTCTACTAAAATGCTTCTCAGTCACTCTTAACTTCTAGGATTGATACAAAATTCTAACCACATAAACTAGACTATTATGCCCAACTTTCCCAAAAAATTTACTAGAAATGAACATTGTTTGAGTGGATGAAGAAGAAAAAAGTCGCCAAAGTTCAATGTAATCATAAAATGTCTAGAGTTCAAACTTTGAATTGCTCCCAAATATTCAAAACAACTTGGATTGACATGAAAAATTTACCACAGTAAGTGAACTTCTAGGGAAACATAACACAACAAATTTTATTGAAAAAATATAGGATGAAGGAGATACAAGCCCCCAATGTTCCAACCATCAAAATGCAATTTAGTAAACTCAAATGGCCTCTGTGAACTTCAAATGGATTTCAAAAAATTAGTACATTTTGGATTGATTTGAAGAGTTCCTTACACAAGCTAGAAAAGAGAGCATTGATTTTCAAACAAATTTTATTAAATTGGACATCGGATGCAAAAGTTACAACACTTCGAATTGGACTTCTAGATTATGTGAGGACACTTTTAGTCTCCTAGGGCTTAGGGGTTAAGGGTTAAGTATAAATTCATATGATAATAATAAGCATATGGTCTATTGTACGTGAATTTCTAATTTAGCACTCAAGTGCCGAAGTTGAATTTCCATGTCATATTCTCAAGGGTTTACATCACCTCACACCATTCACAAGATGACATGTGGTACTTTTTTAAACAAAATGACATAATTTCTACTGAATCTGACCTTTACATAGTATATATAGATATGCACACACATATATTTCAATAACTAATGTTACGGTGTCTACACAAACGGTAACTTACTCCAGGGACTTTTAACCCCTAAGTGCCCCAACGCCTCAAATATGGCCTCTCAAAAATGAAAGGTTGCCATGTTTGACTATTACAATCTTTTCAACAATATGATGAAATCATTCATCCTTTCCCCTACAACTCTGGGCTTGTCTCCACTACTAATCACTATGGTCAACTTCTGTGGATCTTGTTTTGGGTGACAATTTGATTAGAATGAGTTCAAAAGGGTCTCCATGATGGTAAATACGATCTAGGTGCTCAAGGGTTACGGGTTTAAATATTCCCGCTCTTACATAACACTATTAACCAACGATGGGGGGGTCATTTTTGCTCCCCCCCCAAAAAACAAGAACCCCTCAGTGTGGAAACTTACATGTTCACTAAAGTTACTATTGTTGTAATTTTACCACATATCCACACGGCCAAACTGAAATTGTAGCCCACATTAATATCATCCATTAATCAATACAATGTTCGGAATGGACAAGCTCACTCACTATTAATTAGAACTTAGCAGACCGGTCACCCATCTATCATCCTAGCCTAAAGTTACCTCCACATAGCCAATGTGATGCTTGGGATTATAACATAATTCCCACCCAAACATCTAGAAGCGAATTATACTTCCACCCGAGGGGGGTGAAGATTCAGTTGGTTAGCAATGTTAAAGCATTCCCACCTGCCTGGGATAATGGATGACTAGTATGAATTGGCCTGCAAAACTGCCCCATCTGTTTAGCATTGTAGATGACTTCTTAAGAGGATGGGGCAAAAAGTGCACTCCGACTGGAAAATGAAGGTCATTTTGTCAGCCATGTTGCAACTAGAAAAATAAGATACAACAAACACAAAATTGCTTTCCGCAATTGCACGCTAGATATGCTCTACGTTGAATGCATTGAAAAGCTTCGTTTTTCACCTATCTTCCAGGTTTTTAACTTTTTGAACCTTCATGGAACCTCAACTTCTTAAACCTCAACTTCAATGATGCTTAATTACAATCCTTCTGCAATGTTCTTTCGCAATTTTCAATGAAAGTTGTAACACTTGTGAGGCATTGGCACTAATGTTCATGTGAACAAAGTGAATTCCATTAAACTGACAATTTCCAGTTAAAACAAACAGTCAAGTTAAAATGTTTGAAAAATTGATTTCACATCTTCTTTTGAGTTCAACAAAGTACCAAATTAAATGTTTGTGCCTTAAGTGGCTGCCAGACCACCTCAACATACAATACAATACCATAGTTGCTTCAATTCCCAAGTGAACCCATAGCTATTGACCCTTCTCTCATGCTACAATTTCAATGAGCCCATTTTCAACCAAAAAATTGCAATCAAGATAATCGAATGAATTAGCATTAAAATCAGAATTGCACCGGTTCTAAACCTACAAAATCACATGTTCTCTCATTAGCTAGGAGTGGACTTCTTTTGGAGATATTGCAACAAGTTTTATGAAAGTGAATCTCTACTTCTTTCAATGTGGAACACACTAGTTTATGTCTGGAAGAAGGAAAGACAACTTGTAAGTGTTCCTTGTATTTTTTTTGGCAATAGAATGCTCAAGAAATTCTTATACAAATTAAATTGTAGACAGATATAGACATGGTAGGCAAAGCTACTCTGATATCATGCTTATAGACAATCATCTACCATGAAGATCTAAACACTTTTTGAAATATACATTAATTTTGGCTAGAGTTTTTTTCCTATCAATGAAACACCACTCACTTTGGGGTGCCATAGTGAGCTTCAATAAAAACTTGTGATGCAAGGAAAGAATGCATGACTATACAAATAAATTATGCACTGTGGTCAACACTAAGTTTGCTACTAGTGTAGTAATGGTGGTATGCAAGATCAGATGTTACAAAGTTTGAAGAATACTATACAAGTAGTAGGGGGAACCCTAACTATTGAGTGACTAATATCACAGTGAATTTGAGATTTGAATGGAATGACTCAAAGATGTAGGTATTAGACCTCCTCAAGTTTTCAAATGTTGATGTCGTTGCTTCTCATACATTCAATGCTATTGGGCTTTGTAATATCTTAATCAATTTAGAAGTCTGGCATTAAAAAATAATAGATCACAAGAAAGACAAAAAAAGCCCAAATTTTCATTCGGCAGATACAAATATAAATCCACTAAGACTTTGAGAAATAAATTGTTTTTCCTCTCATAGATTATATTTTTGTCTACATTTGAAGCTTTGATTCATTTCATTTAGATTAGTGATGTGAAAGTTATGAACAATCTGGTTTTTCAGGCAATGTGAGCATCGTCTAGAAAAAAATATCTCATTGGATTCATTTCTGAATGCAATTTTCACAATTTTTCAAAACATTTGCTTGACAAGGTTAGATTTTCTTGCTACAACAATCTCACCATTGGGATTATTGTGTTCCAATCCCATCTTAGAGCTATTAACAACTTAATTTTGGATTTAATCTTGGACCTACTTCTCCTTAACAGTTTCTCGAAGATTGAAAATCAAGATTTTAATAAAAGAATTTATTCCTACATTCTCAACTCAACTCTTCAACATCAAAAAAATTAAATTCAAATTGTATAGTGCAAAAACTTTCAACAAAAGATGGTCAAAGTCAACTGAAATTACAAGCTAGTGTTCAAAAACACTTTGTTTTCCAACTTTGAATGCTAATATCTCACAATCCATATAGTCAAACTTCATGAAATTTTTACCACTTGGTCTCAGACTAGTAAAGTACAAGATCCTATGGTTAGATTCTTAAAAAAAATTGTTGTTCTTTCGGGTGAACACAATAGAAATGGCAGTTCTAAGTGGTTTATATGAAAAATAGTCTTCATCCTCTAGGGTTTAAGATGTTTCCAAAAATTCATTAGCCAAAAATGTTTATACACGGATCATACTTTGCCAAACATGAATAGTGTGATGGTCTTGTTTAGACTAACAATTGTTTTAGTAGTATTGAGAGGCATAATATGAAACTTACTGTAAAAATTTAGATATGAGTACTATGTTATTCATGTACTAACCTAAAGATGAGAACCTCTCAATATGAAAGTGGTTAAGGTAATGGATCCAAATCTTATACAATGCATGTATATATTGATGTTTAGAATGTACTCAAATGTAATACAATCAAAATAGGTGTTCATTTCAAATCATTGAAGTACTGATTTATTATTTGGAAATGAGTTACATGTTCTAATCCACACCCCTTCCATTTCCCTCCTCTTCTCTAATTCATTAATGATGTTGATGATAGAGACTCTCTTCTACATTTTCGTACCCTTGTTAATCTTCTTTTTTGTCCTCTTCTTCTTCGTCCTCCTCTTAGTTGGATGCACATTAGCCAAGACCCCATTGTCAAGGCACAACAAAAAGGTGGGAAAGTTCTGGGAACAAATAAAAAAGCATTGTATGGCTTCCATTGGACAAGGTAAGTATGAAGTATTGTACATTTTTCTTCTATATAATAGGTCAATAACGATGAATTTGGACTAGCTATGTCATGCCACAAAATATGTATGATGAAATTTTACTCAAAACCCTTAATGCAATATGTTATTACTTGTACAAATGTTTAGTTTAAAGATAGAAGTATCTTTTGTTTATTGAAATGAAGTCCATTACTAATGCTTAACCGGTTAATTAGGTGGAATTGAGAGATTAGTGAAGTCTTTGGAGACAAAATTTAATACAATTAAGATTGAGACAACCAAGTTCAGTGCATGTGTCTCAAGAATAAGGCAGTTGGATGAGTTTGGGACTAGTGAAGATGATATAATTGACAAGGTGTTTAAGCTTTATCATGTGGAATACGGGAAAGACAAAAAACATTATCAATTCTTGCATTGTTGGACTTTAGTGAAAGACATTCCAAATTTTTTTGAGCCTAGTAGACTAGAGTCATTGAAAACCTTCGACAAAAGGGCATCATCCACACATGATGTTGTTTCCACTATAATTCCCTTCAACTCTACATCTCCTCCTATCCTAAGTCCTAATGCTCCTAGTCCTAGTGCAAGTACATTTCCTAATAGGCCAATGGGTACAAAACAAGGGAAGAGATTGAAAGTAGATGAAAATGCAAGGGCTTCAAGATTTCTTGTATGTGGATGTTGTAATGGCAAAGTAGGAGGAACTTGATGTATCCTTGGACTTTGAGTACTTTGGAGGGCTACCCTTTCTTCCACTTGTACAATTGTTTCTTGCATACGTAGTCAAAAGTGTCTATTTGCTAAAGCCAAATCCCTATGTCCAACTTTTTCAAAAAGAGTCATATCAATTTAATCCATTGTGCATTTTATTTGTTGCACTAGAAGTTTGTTTCTTTTAGATACATTTGTAGACCAAAAAGAGTTGGCTTTTGCAGTTTGATTTAGAATGTACACTAGAAGAAAAGCACGTTTGCTACAACTGACTAAAATGCAACTACGGTCCTATGCAACTGCCTTGCAACTACAATCCTCTATATTTGCACCAACTTTGACATAGTAAGACTGTAGTTGCAAAATAGTCGCAAAGTAGTCGCACTATGTAGTTATAGTTACAAGAATGTAATAGAAGAGTTGATGTGAGGTATTTCACATCTAATATTCATCAAAATTGTCGATAGGGACAATTTTACATTTTGTAGAGTCAAATGTGTCTATCTACAATTGCTTATAATCTAAATTTGATGGGAATTCAATTACAAAGCAACTCCAATGCAACTAGACTGCAACTAGACTACAATTAGACTACAAATAGACTGCAACTACAATTCAACTAGAGTTTGTCTAAAAAATGACTAGACTTCAACCACAATACAACTAGCATGCAACTAGAAACCAAGTAAATTGCAACTACAAAACAACAAAAATACAACTACTACTAAGTCTTTTATTAATTGTCCCATATCAATTGTCAAGGATACAATTCAGTTAGACATATAAGAATTGTAAGTTATAGCAATCTTGTGTAATGAATTTTGATTATGAAATTCTAATATTTCTACATGTTGTAGATTTTTACACTTTGTAGATCTCTATAACTTATAGATTTTTACAATTTGTAGATTTCTATAATCTACAAAAATCTAGAAATATTTAAAGTTTTAAGAAATTTTTGGATTTGGCAATGTAAAAAAAAGATAGATATGAAATTCTAAATCTACATATCTATGAATTATAGACAAGTTGTACGTTAGTTGGAAACCACTTGAAAACTAGTTGCACACTAGTCACAAACTAGTTGCACGTCAATCGCAAACTAGTTGCATGTCAGTCACAAACTAGTCGCATATAAATAACTTCCACATCAGCAACCACGTCACAGGAGTTCATCGATGAACTTCCAAGTAGGCTATCAGATGAGAAACAACCTTGGAAATTTTTCTAACTACTTTGCAACTAATGCGACTTGTCCACTGCAACTGTGGGTTCTTTTTTGTCACCTAGTTGCAAACGTCTCATGCAACTACAAAACTAGTTGCAAATAGGGACGTTGCTAGTATGTGAATAGGGAGCAGGGAGCGACGAGCAGGGAGCATGGAATGGGGAGCGGTGAGCGTAGATCTTGGACAAAAAAGGAAAAAAAAGGGAAGGATGGGAATTTTTTTTTGGATGAAAGTCAATGAAAATTTAATGAAAGTGAAGGAATTTTTGGTAGTCAGCAAAGAATTGGATGAAAGTTAAAAAAATTTGGGTAGAAGTAGATAAAAAAGTGGATGGAAGTACATGAAAAAGTGGATGACAATAGATGAAACAATAGAAGGAAATAGATGGAAACAGTGGATGAAAAGTAGGTGAACTAAGAAAATCAAAAGGAAGAAAATGTGAAACCCAATATAAAATTCTGTTGTGCATAAACTAAAACTTCTTCGGTGCTTGACCTATGACCACGGAAGTAGGGCGACCTAAGACCGTGGAGTATGAAAGGGTGGGATTCAACAACCATAATACAATAGAATGCAATTAAATCTATTATGTATATATTTTAAGGGTTTCTAGGAAATTGGGACAAGGTCATTTTGCTTGTATAAGGAATTTGAGAACCCCAATTCATGACCAATATATTATGATTTTACATGTAGGTCGCATGCTAGGAATCGGTGGAGGCACAATAGTAAGGAACATAAGGTACATTAAGCTGATGTGAGAGACAAAATACAGTGAAACATAATGCGAAGTACTAGTAGACTGGAGATTGGTTTAGGGTGCAAATTCACATGTATAATTGAAGTGCATGTAGTGGCCCTTGTAGTCTCACTACATCTTCAATGATGAGTACAATGAACACACACAGTGTTCATTCTTTGTAGAAATATAATCTTAATTTGATCCCAAATGATTTAGTATCCCACTAAGAAGGACTTCCTTGACTTCCTTGAAACTGAAACTCGTAGCATGAATGAAGCCATTTGATGTAGACTAGAGGTTGCACATGATAGTGAAGACAAAGTAAAGATGCTTACAATTTGCCCAAGTTCCACGCTTTCCAAGGCACTTTAGCTTCATCTCCTTGAAATATGGGCAGGTACAATCTGGGAATGATGAGATTGTAAGCATATACTTTTCAATTCGAGGCTCTACACTAGAAATGAGGGAGACTATGCAATCAAATCCAAGATGAAGAACCATGGTTACCCTTTGAATGTGTGCATTTGGAGTCAAGGCTGAAGCACAATTGTTCTGGTGCTTAGTTGTTGGGGCCTTCAGGTTGCAACGAATGACTTTCCCCGCTCGAATGTTGGGATGCTCATCAGGTAGAGATGGAACAGGGTAGCCACGCACCAAATCGATGCCTGCTTCTCCACCAAATAGTCTTCGGGGGGAAATGAGTTGACGTTGCGGAAGTTGGAAACCGGCCGCTTCGAAGGCAAGAATTTCGGCCTTTGAGAGTTTGGTGCCCATTTGAACAAGCCATATGATCGAAACAGGGGGTCTTCATACCACCCATTTTCTACGTGTTCCCTTGACATAGCGTTCAATGTCGTCGTTGCTGAAGAAAAATTGCATACGTTCATTACAATTATTTCTATAATTCACCATCATACCTGTGTAAGTGGGCGCTGCTGTTGCCATGTTGTTGTGGACTATTTTGGCTATACACTTCTTTCTAGTAATTGCTTGAAGTGCGAAGCACACCTTCACTGATGTCTTCGGTAATCGAGCAATGTGCCATTGCATCTCATCACACAAACTCTCTTGAATAGGTGACACATGAGTTGAGGTCAGAGCAATATTCTAGCCTGAGTTTTCCTCGTTGAACATCACGTCGTGAATGTGCACATCTACCATTGGAGCAACGTCTTCAAGAATCGGATTCAAATCTTCTGCGCTTGGTGTGCCTCTCCATGATCTTGTGTGGATGCCAGGATGAGAGAAATTTACCTTGTTTGGTCTGTGAGAATCATATTCGCAACCAAGTGGCATGTCTGCCTTTCTTTTCTGTGACCCAAAAACTTCTTCACCTTCTAAATGGATCTCTCTATTCAGAAATTCTGCCACTCCAGAAATGTTTGAAATGGCATCCGTTAGAGCCTTGGTATTTCCAGATCGCTCAACCGATCGCTAGGCAACATGTAATAGTAATTCTTCTTTCCCTAGTTATGTCTCAGCTTGGTTCCCCTTGAGGTACTGATATTATCGGACCATTTGCATGAAAGCTCTAACAAAATCGTCTACCGTGGCAATGTATAAATCGTTTCCACGATTTCCAGATTACTGTAGCCACTTGTTGTAGACAGTCTCGGCTAAGTTGCAAGATGGCATTTCTGCAAGCTCCAATTTCGTAAGATTCTGGAAAATGCAGAATTGAAATACCATTATCAGATCTTTGTACACTTCAATGTAATCAATATTCAATATAGAAGAAAGTAGGCTACCAACAGAGCTCATCGACGGTCCAACCGCCCTACAATGCTTTCTTAAAACTGTTCCATTGAAGCACATTGTCTAATCAGAAGAGCTTGTAGAGTTTGCATGAAGGTACCCTCTAAATGGCCCCTCTCAACACCGAGACGGTCCTAAGGGGTAGTCGAGCCATGCACCACTTATCCGCCAGTGGTTCAAGGAATTCAATAGCCAATCCATAAATGAACGATGAATCCATGATCCTAGGTATTTAGGTAACCCCACTTGGCCCCAACACGCTCTTTAGGATATAGTTCTCATACATGATTGACTTCAACAATGACAACAACTTATGAATGGTGTACAACCTATGGTAAAGCCATTCCCCAATTTCAAGAGACAAAACAATGGCGGGGCCTATAAGAAGACCTGAAGAACTCAGGATAGATATAACAGTATCAAAATGATTAGGAAGTAAAAGTCATGTAGTTCAAAGACTTACCAGTTGCATGAAACCACCCCATTGGCGATAATGGAAATGCCAAAATGAAAGCCATAGCTCCAATCAATGGAGTCCTTCTTCAGTAGTAGCACCTGATGACAACCACCATGCCCTAATAGCAAGGTAACGCATTTCGGACTCTTCAGGAGAAGTAGCATTCTTGTACTGTTTGCATAGCATACGATGTTGATCCTGCATGTCCCCACGAATTTCAGCCTTTGTATGCTTTTCCATAGACTGAGACCAATGGAAGAGGCATGTTCTTTCTCGATTTTTCATTGGCTCGGCAATGTCACTAGAACCATAGACCATCCTTACAACATTCCAATTCGCTTGAGCACTGTCTGCCATGAATCCTTTAAACTGAGTCATTGGTACACCATTTCTTTCAAGTACAGAATTCAAGTTCTTCTAGAACAAAATTTGTGCTACGCAATCTTCAAATTGCATGTCGCAACATGCAATGGTCATCACACGACAATAAGAAGAGTCATAAACATGACATGCCATAGTTGTCCATCCTCTAACACACTTGACGTGATCAAACATGATCCAAGAATCTTGAAGGTCCCCTCCAGTTTGCATGTGCTTCACCAGGTCGACTCCGCTACCTAGCCCCACCTTGGACATTTTGAAGACGAATACTTTATCAACATCTGTCCCCTGTCCTGGAAATTTACTTTCTTGAACGAAGGCCTAGGCACTCGATCCCCTCAACTCCGTAATGCTATCTATCACTCCAAATCTTCTCAAATACTTAAAGGAAGTTACCTCGTTCCGTATACTTGGAGAGCTGAAATATTTGCATTTGTCCAATACAGGAACAAGGGCAACAAAGTCTAAGGTGTGTGGCAGCTCCCCATCTGGACGTAGAAGTAGTTCACCAAGTAGTTCCTTAGTAGCCTCCATCACAATAGAGGAATTGGTCGCTGACGGTGTTTTCTCCAACTGCTCACCAATGAGAGTTTGCGTTTTCTCCTGCATGTCTCTAAGTTCACCATCTTTAACCGGATGTTCATGAATTCCAAGATGGACAAACGCCCTAGTGAATTTCGGGTTTCCACCAACATAATAAACCCGTGCATTACATCGCGCAATACATGATGGTGCCTCTTTGCAGATTTTACATACAAGTGTAGAACCTACAGGATGCATAAGTCCAACCTCAAGTGTAGTGGGTGACAAACCTTCCCATTCCAATTCATTGACCTCGTTCACTCGGTGAACACGACTAAGGAACGCACACTCAGTGTTCATACACTTAAGATGGCCTAAGCAAACTGACGTGCGAAACGACAAGCCTTGACGATTGATTATGTTTGTCGTGACAGTCTTGGACCAAACATGTCCATCGTATCGCTTATCCATCCCAATCATCTGCTTGGCTTGAGATGGAGCCCCAAGACTGTCAATTGCTGGCAACTCAAAAACTACATCGCCGTTAAAAGTTGGTGGCAACACCGTCACTCTATGAATGTCAATAGTGTCGTAATCAATTTTGGACAAAGCATTCCTACAACCTTTTAAGTTACGGAGACCTCTCAAACAGTCAAGGACAAATGCTCCAGATATATTCCGGACATCTAGGTCTTTCGTCGCATTCTCTTGTGAGGCACCTAAGTTTTGCAAAGTCGGCACCGCAGGAAGAGTCTCTGAGTCAGATGGTGGTTCAGAGGAATTGACATCTGAATCAGAACTCAAGCAGGTGACTTTCTTAGAACGACCTTCAACCTTAACATGAATCAAGGGAGGAGTTTTATAAGACAAAGTAGAGGACCAGTTGAATGTCACTCCGTCATTGGAATTTGAACCATGAAAATTATGGATGCCATAGGCCCTGTACCTTCCGGATTTCAATTTCCAGAAAGTGTTTTCCCCACTGGATGCAAGTAACTGTCCGACAGTGTGAGTAAGAACACCTGACTCACTTTCATAAATTTCCTCATTGACATGGATCGAATCCAATCTCAATTGGAACCTAAGACTTAATCTAACCGCAGACACTTCGGCAAGTCCACCTTGTCCCACCGGAAAAACGATTGGTATCCCTTCACCATTTGCACTGACAACAACCATATCAATGAAGTCCACCATTGAATTAAATCCTGCTGTCGCAACACTCTCTTTCTCACCTAATACAATGTAACTTGTACTACAAATCACTCCCTACGTGAACTTGAGAACAAGACATACTAAGTATAAGTTATGGAACGTCAAGGAACAACACAAAGGTCATAAGTGAGCACATCTGTAAAGCACTTCTTTGGAAATCATTCAGAATGGTTACTGCTACAATCTCCTAAAATGAAAGGGAAGTGTGACATCTTCTAGAATGAGCAAAGAAGATGGTAAGACACCTCTGAAATCATTGAAATAGAAAGTGCAAATGAAAACATTGGTCATCTTGAACCATTTATAAATTAATGCATGCAGTCACTGAACCTAGGAACACGTTGACAGCTTCATATTTACGGGAAGGTGACGGTTCATTGATTGCGCGTGACAACAAATATCCTAGATGCCTGTTTACTAGTAGACGTCAAAAAGAACAACCACTAGAAATATATACTAGTACTTATCAAATATGGAATTATGTATATAACATTGCATTAGCTGCGTCATTTATATTAAAACGACTAATTTCATTCCATGCATCCAATATGTTCAAAATTCCTCGCTAGACTACTATTCTCAAGAGCCACCATGTCTCATCTTGAATAAGGATGATTTCCCTACAAAGTAACTATGATCAAAACCCACGAATCAACAGCACATGGCTATAACCAAAAGCATAACATTCACAAAATATTAAAATAAATATAGAGACACAAAAAATTATTATAACAAGCATGGAATAATCGATTCCAATATAAAGTGTCATTTGTAGTTAACCCTTTATGAAAATTTAGATAGAATATAAAGTGGAAGCTAGTATTGGAACTGAATAGTACTAAATTCTAGAGGGTTTAAGGGATAGACTCTTTCCATATTGTAGCCACATCTAAGAAAATATAAATACTCTCATCATTAGGAGTCAAAGGAAAAGAAAGAATAGTTTATTATAATTCTGGAAGAAAGAAAATAAAATCGTACATTAAAATTACAACGTGTCAGAAGTCCTCAAATACGAATAGTCGAAATGATAATTTCAGCGTGTATCCCATTGTAATCATTACACAATATAGTTGGATCTAAATAGAAATGGAAAAGAAATTCTCGACTCGTAGAATCATAAAATAAAGGAAGATGTCTGAGTTGAATAAAAATTACATAAATCTTAAAAGTAAGTTCTTTTGTGATCCCCCCCAAAAACTGTCAAGTACAGAAAGTCCTCTTCTGGAACGATCACAAATAAGTCAGTTTACGAGGTAAGCCAGATCCAGTGTGTATCCCATACGTATCTCATTACATGTGATTTGCATTCAAAAAATAAACCAGTAATTTCAGTTGAACGAGATCCTGGAATCCATAGGATCTTTGGTCAAACCTTCAAGTGAAGCTCTATTGTCCACCTATCATGAATTGATAACCCGGGAAGACGATAGGTCTGGACATACCAGACCTAGAGCCCCATAGGTTTGGCAGAGATACCCTCCACGAAGACGCCAACGCCGACGTCGATGGAAGTACACGCAGCCAAGGTCTCCTGTCTTCCGAGGAGAGACGACGCTGACAGTCTCTCTTGGTCTCCAATCGTTGCTCACCTATTTGCAAAGGAGAGTTGTATGTTCGACTTTTGGATTCGGAAGATTATCCACTACGGATTCTTCAATACAGCAACCATGGTGATGGAGTGTAACTTGCGATCAAGACAGAACCAAGCTGGAGAAGTCCTTGGTGCTGTAGCGGCACTACCGACATCAGGTCCAGGAGTAAGTCTCAGAACTCAAGAATCAAGTCATTTCCAAATCCTTCACTTTGATAGTAGTTGGGATAACTTCCATAGCAAGTCAATGAAACCCGATGACTCCCGGTTCGGAGAGGCTTCCTGCAATTGGGCCGCAAACACACTCCGAACATTATTCTTCCCAAAGCGTTTGGTTTGCTGATTTGAGATCCTATTGTGGAGTGACTATCTAGTGAAATGTGCATACGGTGGAGCCCTGCGGGTCCCCTCTCGGGCCCGAGAGGTTTGGGAGAGGATGGGGTCCCATGCATACGAGGCTGACCCAGACAACGCCGAGCTTCTTTCAGATTTCAGATTTAAGTTTTGGCTAATGTATTTTCTCCATCACATTTCGGTGAGACCCAATCCCCTCGGGCTGGTTGGGCATCCCAGACTGGGGCCTTCTTTCCACCCCTATCATTTTCTTTCACAGTTTTATTTTGTTCGCTGATTTGAGATCTTGTTGAGGAGTGATTGTCTCGTAATCTGTGCATACGGTGGAGCCCCGTGGGTCCCCTCTCGGGCCTGAGAGGTCTGGGAGAGGATGGGGTCCCATGCATACGGGGCTGATCCAGATAGCGCCAAGCTTCTTTCAAATTTCGGATTTAAGTTTTAGTTAATGTATTTTCTCCATCACATTTCGGTGAGACCCGATCCCCTTGGGCTGGTTGGGCATCCCAGACTGGGGCCTTCCTTCCACCCCTATCATTTTCTTTCACAGTTTTATTTTGTTCGCCGATTTGAGATCCTGTTGTGGAGTGACTATCTGGTGAACTGTGCATACGTTGGAGGCCCCCGGGTCCCCTCTTGGGCCCGAGAGGTCTCGGAGGGGATGGAGACTCATGCATACAGGGCGACCTAGCCAACGGCGAGCTTCTTTCAAATTTTGGTTTTGAGTTTTTGATACTGTATTTTCTCCATCACATTTCGGTGAGACCCGATCCCCTCGGGTTTTTTGGGCATCCCAGACTGAGGTCATACTTTCACCGCTATCTTTTTCTTTTACAATTTTTTTTGTTGTTTTCCGATTTGAGATCCTGTTGAGGAGTGACTGTCTGGTGATCTGTGCATACGGTGGTGCCTTGCGGGTCCCCTCTCAGGCCTGAGAGGTCTGAGGGGGGATAAGGACTCATGCATATGGAGCTGAGTTACACAGCCACAGTCATCTTTCAAATTTTTGTTTTCTATTTTGAAGTCTAATTTTTCTCCATCACATTACAGTGAGTCTTGATCGCCTCGGGTTCATGGGGCTTCCCAGATTGGGGCATCACACACTCCTCCTTTTTTTTGGTTTCTGCGCTCAGTTCTCCTAATCAAGTTGCTCTTTGCAAATGGCGGTCTCGGTACACCTATGCATACCGATGGGACACTTAGGACCCCTCTCGGGCCCGAGAGGATTCCCAGACTTGGTGTCTATATGCGTACCACCGTATTATATTTGATGTGCATGTATTCCAAATTCGAGTATGTGCATGGATGGCTGGCATAATCCTAAGAGTTTTTGCATTGAGGGGGGCTCTACGTAAGTGATTCGGACACCAAAGATTCTCAGGAATTGGCGTTACATTCTATTCCATGTTTGTTTTCATGATTTTTTCATAATCTGAGTTGTTTTTATTCAAGACGTCCCATCTGCCCTAGCCAATGTTATCATCAATGCGACTGAAGGAAGTCGTGACATAGAAGCACTAGAAGAAGTACCTTTTGAGGTCTCTGTAGAGATGGAGGCGAACGAGTTACCTCCTCCTCGTATTCTGGAAAATCCATTACCAAGACCTAGGGTAAGCTTAGATGCGTTAATACGGGACTTAGACACAGACAATGATGACATGTCCAGTCAAGGAGAGTCATCACCTCTTCAT
The DNA here is from genome assembly GCA_963920665.1 of Straminergon stramineum. Classification (NCBI taxonomy): domain Eukaryota; kingdom Viridiplantae; phylum Streptophyta; class Bryopsida; order Hypnales; family Calliergonaceae; genus Straminergon; species Straminergon stramineum. The sequence goes on from OY987264.1 coordinate 8,458,906, forward strand.
TCCTCCTGCACCACTGTAGGAGATGACCAGGATATGGTTGTCGATTACGATACTGAGGACATGACAGAGTATTGCACATGCAACCATGTGAATGTAGAGGTCACATCAGATGTAGTGTCTAATGTTGATATTCTTATATTTTGCTGTGGACAGTATAGGTCTCTCATTGAGGCTTGTGTTTGCATTGTTTGAGGCGGATTGAGTACTTTCATTGGGGTTACTTTGAGATAACACGAATGAATACTTGATCAATTGTTTCTTTTATTATTATTATCAGTCTCCCAAGTCCGTCTGCTTATTTTATTTGCTCGTGAACAAATGAAGTTGATTTGTCATTTGAATTATAATATTCTTATACTTCTCTGCTCAATACAGAACATTACCTCATTAGGACTTCTTCACTCTCCTACAAGGTCGACTAGGTCAACGATGATGGATGTGGGTTTACAGCCAGGCATTGGCTCGAACGTCAAAATGGATGACGGTGTGGAGGACCATCTTCCTGGAGGTCAGTATCACTTCATGGAGGATGACATTAGGAGGTCCCAAACAATGGACACAGTGTCTATCATTTCGAGTTTGCGGTTGACAACCTCTGATCTCTCCTGCATGCGGAAACTTCTTTGTCGACTGGTCCCTATGCCTATGGTTCGACCGACACTCTCTTGTGATCTAACATTGCTTGAGAATCAATTTAGCCATGGATACGAAGAAAGAGCAAGGGTTTTTTATGTCTCCATTTCGGATGAAGATGGTCAAACAACAGTTTTCTCCGACAGAGAGAAAGATGAGTGGAGGCCCATATGGAATTCCGTCAATGATCAGTTCAATCTTTCTTTGAAGTCCAAAGCAGCTCTGAAGCACTTGGTGGACTACAAGTTCTTCGTCTGTGATGGAAATCACAGACGTGTAGCTTGGATGAACCATATTAACCGACTTCATCGAACAGAAAGGGAGTGGCATATTTCTGTAGACTCCATTGTACTTGATACACGGAATCGTATGGGGGTGGCAATGCAGGCCATGCACGACATCAACAAGTATGCTTTACCTACTTTGATTTAACCAACTAAACTTATTACACATCTTCATTTTGATTCAAATTCTTGGTTTTATTTTTTACATTGGCACCTCATATGATGGAGTGGTATGGTATGTCAGGCATACTGAAAACTCACATGTCAAGACAAACCTCGTACACACCTTGTATCAGGTGCAAAAATACGGAGTTATGGATCTCGAGAAGTTCAACGAACTTCTCAGTCAGGATGACATTAAAACCTGCCAGCAGATTACACGAAGGACATGGTATTCCATGCCCCTAGAGGTCTTCACCTCCTTCATCTTCAAGGTAAACTATGATTCCCTTCTTAGTTGGTCATCATTTCAGTACAACTCAATATCTCATTGTTTTTTACTTTACTTTTCTATTTGAGCACACCTTGTTCTCATGTACTATACTTGCTATTTCAGCAATAAATTGCAGCAGTTGCTCATGTTGCAGTTCGAAAATACAAAGAAGAGACCACGGACAATGAGATGTCCAAAGAGGGAGTTGCAACGGCAATGTGGTGTTCAATTAAGGAAACCACAAAGAAGCTATACAAGAAATTATCAAAGATTGTAGCGGTGGCCAACCTTGCACTTGGAAGAGATTGGTTGGAAGAGGTATAGTCCACTTATAGTTGAAATCAGAGGATTGAAGCTCAACTCCAGTCTTCTGTTTCTAATGAGGTGTTCTTTGCTTGGACACAAATTGAACGACACTAGAGCCTGTACTCTAGCCCCGAGTTGACTTTAGAGAAGTTGCAAATGATTGCGACAGCCAACGTCAATGCGATGTTCAAGATCACGTGGTTGAAATGGATCAATGCCTCGGGGCCCACTTGAGAGGCACGTCGCTTCCCACTGCGTCTTGTGAATGAGGAAAAATTACAGGTTTTCCTTAGTAAGGCATGCTGGTATGCGGGGGTAATATTTTTTTCTATGCATTCCTATCCCTCTTCATAGTATCGTAGTAAATTTCAGTTGCTATCTTCGCATTCCTTTAATTTAATATACAAAAATATATAGAGTTCTCACTGACTTTACCAATGATGGTCAATCCCATGTATGAGTAGATTGAGGAGACAGCTACTGAGATGTTCGACTCCATAATCCAAGCGGATAATATATCCGTGGACTACTCCGTCTCTACCGAGCCGCAAACACTCTCCGAGTATTTGGAGGGGTGGAGAATGAAGCTTTGGGATCATGCTTATACAGGTACGTTCAAGGGTGCTAACGCCTTCAAGAAGTCAGACTCCTTCAAGGACTTCAGGGGATCCATGTTGGCAATTAAACGCGTGATATACAGGTACATGTCTCTTTGAATAACTATTTCCGTTGTCTTCTTCTAATATTGAATGTGCCTTCACAGTCAACGAAGAACTACGTATGTAGATGTGTCCAGTCTAATTGAGTTGTCTAGGATCTTTTCTAATGGAGCTGGTTCTATTTCTCTTAAACTTTCTTGTGATGTATAATGAGACATGTGCTCGCTTCCATATATTCTAAACTTCTATTGCAATATGGTCTTACACACACCTAACTACTCTTCCATGAAGTGAGATAGACTAACATGCAAAATTCATTTGTAGGTACTTCAAGTTCGAGTTGTATGGCAAGAAAGCCCTTGCAAAGGCTGATTTGCCCCCATTTCTCACCACGTGGCTAGATCGATCCTCCAGAGACTGTATGTTTTCGCCCACACAGTTGAAAAACTGGACGAGCTCTCATTTGCAAGCTTGCCCTTGGTACCTGGAGTGCAACTTCGGGATCACGCCACCGGAAGAGGAGATTCTTTTTCAGACGCTCAAGGATACCGCGGTTGTTGAGTTTGAGTTCGATGAATTCACCGGATTAGACCCGGAGGCACGAGATAGGGCCATCAAGAGGCGTGAAGTGTCTGACAAGAGGAAATTGGAGAAATTAGAGGATGCCAAGAAGAAGACCAAGGAAAACAAGAGGAAGAGACTTGTTGCCCAGGCTGAGAAGGATCAAGAGAAGGCTAACAAGAAGGGCAAGAAGAGGAAGGTTGAGACACCATTGCAGAAACCAGCTACTAGTGCAGCTGACGTGAAAAAAGGGTCGTCAGGTTTTTCCCTTACTCAAGAGCATTTGGTGCATGGATTGACGCCAACAACTCATAATCTAGACCCTATTCCGAATATTGATGAGTGCATCTTGAACTTGGCTCTGGGTAATCTTCAAGGCACTAAAAAGGCCTATAACGACGTCCTATCCTTCTTGGCTATAGTAAGCCCTTCATCTCTTCCTGTGTCCACCGTGCCTCTATCATTTTCAACACCCTAAACCACGATTGAATCACACATCTCTTCTTTTGTTGGCCCTAAACCGCAGCTTTGTTTTCTACAGTGACGTTTGTATTTCAATATACATTTTTCAATATTGTAACCTTCTTCTTTTTTTGTCACTAACATTTTTCCGTGCAGGATTCCAGTAACAAAGATCACTACTTCAATGGGGTCCTCGATTCCCAATCAGCTGTGGACTTGATCATCGTGGATGTTCCCGAAGGTATCCATGTGCCCACCATATCAGTTCCACTTGGCCCCATTCCTACATGGAACGAGTTCACATCTCAATGGTTAGTTCCAGTTTTTGACTTCGCTCAAGACTCTTTGCACAACAGCAGTGGTATGTTGGTGATGTACCCAGCCCCCTCTGTTCCCCACAAAAGCCACATCCTCGGATGTTGCAAAGAGTACAACTTCAGGATACTCATTACTTGGTTTGGCATGAATCATCTTCACTTGACCTCGCCTGCTGATCCCACTAAGACGATAAGAGACCATTTAGACTCCTAAATACTTCTCTTGCATTTCCTTATCAATTGTACTAGATTTCTTACTTCTTCTACATGTAGACAATGAGGTTTGCCATCTCCCTGGTGGTCAAGGAATGTGGACCAAAGACACAGGAGGAATTTCCATTCCAGTTCATCCCATCCCACGATGCGGTGGGTGTCAATGTGGGATGGGACGACATCCTCCAAAATTTCTGTAACAAGGAGGACGTCACCATGAATGGCAACAAACCGTGGTGGGGTCCTCGGGAAAAGGCTCGGTAGTTCATGCAAATGCTTATAGAAGCATGCTCTGAACCTGGGGACATCGTCGTCGACTGCATTGCATCTATAGGTACTTGTTGTTTTCTTTGTTCAACTAATTTCTGTCGAATTATTGGATAATATAGCTATTTCAATGTCTTGGACTTTAACTTCTCTTGGATGCTAGCAGGGGCCAGCATTCAAGCTTGTCGTGCTACACGTCAGCACATTCTAGCATTTGAGGAGGACAAGGCTATCTTTGATGCCCTCATTGCTCTAGTCATGCGCACAGTTCCAAAACCGCCATCGCCACGCCCTCCTATAGTCGCTCTAGATCTTGACAACATGGATGTACCGGTCCAAGCTATTGTCAAGACATCACGATTCAGTAAGTAAGTTTTCCTCTGAGTTCTATGGTTTAAATTTACTGTTTTCTTCATGGGTTCATTTGATCTAATACTTTGTTCACTTGTTTTTATAGGCAAGACCCGATAGTGAAGAACTCTAAAAAGGTTCCATTTTTTTCCAACCCTGGATTTTTCCCAAGTCCCCCTAAGCCATTTCAACTCCCCGTGTATGCTAAGGCAGTTTCTAAGGATTTCATTGCCCTAAATCCGAGGCCAACTTCTAGGGCCCATTTGGTAGATCCTCATGTATTGGAGTTCGTAGATGATTGTGCTGCAGAATCAGATTCACAGACATCAGATAGTGAGGGTAGTTCGACCTCAGCCCACTTCGGCTGAAATGTTGTTGTGCACCACTATGGTATTTTCAATGCATATTGGTGATTGACAATTTCTGAATTTCTCCTTTCTTTCCTATTTGAGGTCTACTTATATCATTTGAATGTTCGTGGCTCTAAATTGGATAATATTATTCATAGTGATTTGAGGTTGCACTACCAAAATTGATTTAAAATCCTAAAACCCTAAACCCAACCCTAAGACATAAACCCACGGTTGTAGGTAGACTACACCTGCACGGTCATAGGACAATTGTTTCTACAGAAAATGGGACCCTAAATCCTAACCACTTTTCAATTAAATGGAAACCTAAAACGTAATCTTAGCCTTTTTCCGATGTCTTTCCCAACATGGCATCTATTCATAGGAAGTTCTCACCCATTTTCTCACCCATTTTCATCTTGTTTTGCCATCTATTTTCATCTATTTCTTGACACACTTTCATCCAAATCCTAAAATTCATTCATCCTTTTTCCAATGAATTTCATCCGTTATCCTAAACCACTTTCATCCATTTCATCCAACTGCTTTCATCGACTTTTTACAACCACTTTCATCCATTTTCCATCGACATTCATCAACTTCTTCTTCAACTTCAATCCAATTTCCCAAATAATTCTAGCAAATTTTTAATCGATTTATTCTTATAAATTTTTTTAAACCAATAACCCTAAACCCCGCTCACCAATCCCCGCTTCTCGCTCACCGCTCACCGCTCCATGCTCACATACCAGCATTCCCCTTGCAAACAGTAGTCGCAAAACCTCTTGTTTTCTTCTAGTGGTAGGCCCTTGCATTTTCATCTACTTTCAATCTCTTCCCTTGTTTTGTACCCATTGGCCTATTAGGAAATGTACTTGCACTAGGACTAGGAGCATTAGGACTTAGGATACGAGGAGGAGATGTAGAGTTGAAGGGAATTATAGTGGAAACAACATCATGTGTGGATGATGCCCTTTTGTCGAAGGTTTTCAATGACTCTAGTCTACTAGGCTCAAAAAAATTTGGAATGTCTTTCACTAAAGTCCAACAATGCAAGAATTGATAATGTTTTTTGTCTTTCCCGTATTCCACATGATAAAGCTTAAACACCTTGTCAATTATATCATCTTCACTAGTCCCAAACTCATCCAACTGCCTTATTCTTGAGACACATGCACTGAACTTGGTTGTCTCAGTCTCAATTGTATTAAATTTTGTCTCCAAAGACTTCACTAATCTCTCAATTCCACCTAATTAACCGGTTAAGCATTAGTAATGGACTTCATTTCAATAAACAAAAGATACTTCTATCTTTAAACTAAACATTTGTACAAGTAATAACATATTGCATTAAGGGTTTTGAGTAAAATTTCATCATACATATTTTGTGGCATGACATAGCTAGTCCAAATTCAACGTTATTGACCTATTATATAAAAGAAAAATGTACAATACTTCATACTTACCTTGTCCAATGGAAGCCATACAATGCTTTTTTATTTGTTCCCAGAACTTTCCCACCTTTTTGTTGTGCCTTGACAATGGGGTCTTGGCTAATGTACATCCAACTAAGAGGAGGTTGGATGTCATCACTCATTTTGTAGTTTTTAGATCTCTTGGATGTATCCTCATCAGCCATATTCACAATTTGTCGTGTGTACTCCTATAGTCCTATCGCTTCACAAAAATAATAATTTATTTGAATTATATAATTATAAAATGAATTGCAAAATAATTTGTACCAGACATACAAAATCAATATTGCAAGAATGGTTATTACAATGTGGTAGAGCACAAAACATATGATATGCATTGCAATTTCAAAATCAAAAGTGAATATGAAACAATTCCACAATTGAAATGCATACCTTATAAATCAATATAAAATAAAGGTGACAAAGTAGTGTACATCAAGGTGAGAGTAATGAGAAACAATCTTTGTAGTTTATAATTTATTGGTAAGTCAAGCTAGTTTGTTCAAATTTGAATTTGAACTTGAAATTCTAATTTATATTGAAGGTTTTACTTTTACTGTTACTTTAAAATTAGGAAGAACTTATTGCTTTTAGTTTTATTTTAAAAATAGAAAAAAATTATTACTTTCAGTTTCAATTTTAAAATAGCAAATTGTTTATTTAATTAATTTCTTCTTTTAGAATAGAAAAAATCCTTATTTCCAATTTTATTTTAAACACTTATTACTTTAATGACTTATTACCTTAAGTTCTATTTTAAAATTAAGCAAATAGTTGGTATAAACATACAATATGAAATTGTCATTAATATAAGTGTTTTACATCCTATGTTCTTCTGAGTTATCATATGTGAGTAAGTGAGTTACATCTATAGTTCCAATTTCCATATTTCCTTTGAATTTAGTACAATAGTAATCTTTATTCAATGGAAAATAACAATATAATGGATACATGGTAACAAGAAGAAGTGCAAAGAAGACTTGATGAAGAAGGTGGTAATATTTATGATTTAATCATGAATTTAGTTCATGATCTTCATGAGCAAGTACGTGCACTTGGTGCACCACCGTGACCTCGACATGGTGGTTCCACTCGTGCAAAAAGAGCAAGCATTGCGAGAGGAAGAGCGGAGGCACATGATCATCTAATGAAGGACTACTTTGTAGATGACCCAATTCATGATGCAAGGATGTTTCATCAAAGGTTTCATATATCAAGGCACTTGTTCTTGAAATTGGTAGAAAGTGTAGAAAATTATGATAGGTACTATGTACAAAAAGCAAATGCAACTGGTAAATTGGGATTAAGTAGTCTCCAAAAATGTACAACTGTGATGAGGATGTTGGCTTATGATATTGCATCAAATGCCACTAATGAATACGTTTGCATGGCTTCTAGTACATCCATGGAGGCCTTGAAACGATTTGTGAAAGCAATCCGAGTTGTTTATGAGAGCACATACCTAAAACAACCAACCAAAGAAGATATTGAAAATCAACTATGAATTAATGAAGCACGGGGTTGACCTCGTATGTTTGCATCATTAGATTGCATGCACTATGAGTGGAAAAATTGTCCAATTGCATGGTAGGGTTTTTATCAAGACAAAGACAGCCTGAACTCTATCATATTAGAAGCAATTGCAGATCAAAGTTTGTGGATTTGGCATGCATATTTGGGACTACCTGGAGCAAATAATGACATGAATGTTATACATTGAAGTCCTTTAGTAGCCAATTTTTTAAGGGGAGAATCCTAAGGTATGAGTTTCGAAGTGAATGGCCATCAATATCCAAAATACTATCTCCTCATGGATGGAATTTATCCCAAATGCAGTATTTTCATCTAGACCATTCACGATCCCCAAGGTGAAAAAAGACAACACTATGTGAAGATGCAAGAAGCAACCAACAAAGATGTGGAGCAATGTTTCGGTGTTTTACAAGCAAGATGGGGTATAATTCAAAACCCAAGTTGATAGTGGTATGTGGGTACCGTAAACAATATTTTTATGGCATGTGTCATCATGCATGCATGATATGATAATTGAAGATGAAAGAGACCAAGACTTAGAGCCTATTAACCCACCTATTGACATGCCACCATTAAGACATGGATTCACATTCGAAGATGTGCTATACAAAACTAAAGTAGTGTGCGATGTAAATGCATACTATGCACTTAGAAATGACCTTATGGAACATTTGTGGGTATTAAAAGGAGGGTCTTAGGAGTGTCCAAAAATTTAGGAAGGTCTTAGGACTTAAGATATATGTTGATCATACTAGTTTATATTTTTTGGGCACATTGAGTGATGATTAAATAGTTTGAGTTACATGTTATAATAATGTTTACGCAATGTTGCATTGTAATCATTTGATTAATTTGTTAAATAAGAGTATACAATTTAAAGTATGGAAAGTATGAAGATACTGTAATAAACAAAAATTATATGACTATGGTTGTTTTACATTGTATTTGTCAATAATAGTGACTACAATAATTACTTGATGAAGATTTTGTTTGAGATGAATTTTTATTTTTTATGCTTTTGTGAAATTTTCCTTTAACCCTTAAAGGATGCCGCTATAGCAAAAAATTGGTTGATGGATGAACTTGACAGTTCATTGTAGAAGCAAAGAATGCACCTTTGGGTCCAATAGTTGGAGTGTTTAGGTGACTACCTTGGTTGTAGGGGCCTAGGGGGTTGTGTCCTTTAAATGTTCATGCTATGCAATGTAATGTATGACTACTTTGAAAAAAAATTAAGTGTTCATAATGTTCAACATTTTTTTCGCTCTTTCAGTAATTTTAGACTTTTCAAAATTATGAGATCATTTTGTATTTTCCAAGTAAACAACCTTCATTCAAGCCTTTATTACTAAATATTCAAAGACTTCTAAATTTTCAAAATCTTGGCAACATTACAAAAGCTTCACTCATGACAATTGACTACCTTCACTCCAAAGTCAGACGAGGGGAAGCAACCTATTCTTGATCACTCCCCCATTATGGCAGCATGAGGTGTAGTAATTTCAATCAAGAGGTGATTACTATGATTAATGCTAGTATAGTTCCCAGTGCAGTTGTGGCGCATAATGATTGGCTACAACACTCTCGATATTGAAACCAACCCTTGGTCAGAAATAGGAAGGTATGTATAACCAATATGGGGTGGAACAGAATCTTCAGCTACAAATTTGTAGTAATTTTGTTTTGAGAAATAAAAATCTGAAAATTATGAAAATCTTATGAACTCTATTTTTGCACATGGAAAAATTTCCCATTGTTAAAAACTCCCTTGTAGATACATCTATTTGCTTAAGTGGTCAGAAATGGGTTGCCTCCCCTAAAACTGCTTCACAAATTTCTCAACTGCACTTTTACTTGGCTACGGGTACCTTCCAGATTAGTAATTAACCTCCCTGTTCACTTTGGAGGCGCTGGTTCACAGGTTGCTGATGGGGCACTCACTGGTTGCAAAGTGGATGGCCTGGCATTTTGCAAGACGGGTGGTGATGCTCTTAACGGTATGTAGGAAGTGGCTTCATTCTAAATATTTTAGTTATAAATTATAATCTTTTTGCGGCTGCCGCAATTAGCGGGGAAACGATCGTGGACCGAGAGAAGCCGGCCAGCCCAGAACGCTACCACGTGTCACCACCAGGGGGACCTTTCCCCAAACCTGGGACTGACAGTGAGTCATTGCATGGGGCACGAGCGAGCCATCGACGGTCCGATCATCGCCACCGCACGAATTCCACCCACATCGTGAGGCGCATGTCGCACCATCTTGCCACGACGCCATCGCAATCACTCTCCGCCGCAACCAACACACCTCGGTCGAAGATTCTCAGCGTTTTGTAAAATTTCCAGTCCACTTTGGTTGGGACACGTTGCAAATTTCTTTGAATTTGAATTCTCATTGAGTTTGTCAAATCTTCTGATCTCCCTCAAGGCGCCGACTTCAATAATTTCATCCATAACGTGCTCTAAGTATATTTTATTCCAGCGCCTCTGTTTTTGAAGTCAACAGCAATTGTACTACTGCCAGCAAGCTGCTCTTTTCCATCGATCATTGCGACTTTGGAAGTTTCTGATTGGGTCAGTTCGAGATTGTCGCGGTTGTATAAGTTGGGAAGTTCGGAGGTCAGTTTGTGAAAACAGAGAATGTTCTTGGCGTTCTGGTAGTCGTTGATCTTGTCGGTCTGAAGAGCGATATTCCTTTTAGTGAGGGTCCATTGATTTGCAGTACTGTGGGGTTCAATTTGTTTTTTCGAATTAGTGATGGAAAATTTTAGCTGTCCGTGGGGTTCACGAATTTTTGAGTTGAGCTTACAGCTGATCGTAGCTTAGCAGCAGCCCCAGTTTTGATCTTGGAAAGGGGCCGAGCTTTGTCGACATTTTGACACTTAGAGTTGCAGAACTTCGTACTTTGAAAGAGAAACTGATCTAAGTGAACTTTCAATTACTTTGACTCTCTGTTACCTTGCATTTCCTTATTTCTGTGTCGCTGCGAGTGTCGATCGCCCCGAGTCTACAGAGCGTCAGTAATTTGTATACCGCCATTGAAGGAAGATATTGTGGTTCTGGAGAAACCAAGACAGGTGTGATTGCATTGAGTGGCTTCGCCAAACAGTGGCGAGATCGTCAGGACCCAAATTGCGGAAGTGTGATGCGAGGCAATGTTGGTGGAGTGGGGTGCCAGTGAGCCGATCGAGGAGAGATAAAAAGCTGCTGTGGTTTCGACTTCAATCTTGAACTGCAATTCATATTATTATACCCGTTGCGAAGCACCGCATTCTTTAGGGTATTATGCTTGTCCGCATTTCACACCAGTTATCCATGACTTCTCCGTAATGCTAGCTCTTGATCCTGGCTCGAGCTGTAGTTGCTTTCGGCAGATCTAAATGCTTTCCGTCGTTAGCTCTCGTCATATTTTAATTTGTTCCCTATTGAATATTGATGGCCGCACAAGAATCAATTTCACTGTTGTTTCTAACTTCTAACTGTTTCGCGGTTGTACTTTTCTCTGAGTAACGACTTTGCTGAGTTTGCTCTGTTTTCAATGACGATTCCATATGAAGATGTTTAATTAGGGTCCTTGGACCGAGCTCACAATGAGTATATGCTTCTGCCTTTTCCAAGTCACGCGTGTACCTCGATCCACGTTTGAGTGGCCCCGCATTTATTTAGGTCAAAATGTGGTCAATTGGATCGGTCATCAGAGATTTAGTTTCGTCTGCTTGAGTAAAGTATAATGGTCTACGTGAGGTGCTTACGCAGAACAGAGTCATCATGCCTGTTGGTAATATTAATATCTGTAGTTATAATGTCTCTGTAGGCTTGGCTGTCACGCATTTCTATGCTTACGGCTACGGAAAGATTACCAACAACTCAGGAACTCTGTTAACAGAATGATCCTCCTATTTTCGTGAAATAGGGTATTGCGGTTCGCGATTCTGAAGTCAAGGAATCGAGTTTCTCACACATTGTTCTTGTTCTGAGAATCTGATTAGCTTAGGCTCTAGGGAGGCATGCATTGATGGGATCGATTAATAACGTGCTAATCGGAATTGTGCTTGGGAATGTACCGCACATGAGATCGAGGGTGGTTTTGAATTGATACCGGATAGGCATTCCATAATGACTACCAAATTCCGAGGACCATGCTCGTACCGTCATGAACAGTGATCCACTTGGCATGCTCTCCTTGCCCCCTGGTCCATGCTTCAACCAATCTCGAGTGGACACTGGGAGAGGCAGTTCTTGCGTGGTAATAGCGTCCAAGTCGTTATGTTTGACAGCTCTGTCTGTTCTGATGGCGATTTAGGGTACATTGGGCCACCTACACCTGGGGAACCACGCCAGCAGTCGATCGATCAGTCGACCGTTGAGATCGATGCAGACAATCCTCATGCTCTTTATATATATGTTCTTCCCTGTCATATTCAACTCCTCGATCTTGAATGCTCTCTCATTCTGCATCTCATTCTCTCTCACATCGCTGGTGCCGATCGATTGATTACTTAATTGCGTGTCATCATGTCTGCTCTGGTTCCAGGGTCACGAGAGTGGATACTGCTCTTCGAGTATCGCTCGAGTAAACTCATGAAGTCGGGCATGGCCATTACGCCCGTGCTGACAGTAGCATGGCTTCTTCTGTTTTTTCTACCGGTCACGGTGAACGCAACGGAGGAGCTCAGCGCTGGTTACCGTGTCACTGGTGTCAACGAACTCGTCGATGGGAGCGGCATTGTCGCTCACTTAAAGCTCATCAGTGGGAGTGAGACCTACGGACCTGACTTGGAAGACCTCAAGCTCACTGCCAGGTACATAAGACCGGCTCTATCCCTGATCGACCGATAGTGGATTTCGAATTTGGTGAAATGAGCTTTCAATGCTGTGGACAATGGTGTGGACAATGATGTATGTTGAATCTCAAAGCTCTTTCCTATCTCCCCCACTTGAATTATATTTTATGGCATTATATTGAATCGATTCTCAATTCTACCCTGCATTCGCTAATCCTCTTGTTAGCCTGCATTATAATCGCCACTTGGGGTCCTCAGTTTCAATCTCAAGTTAAGATCTGACACGTACCATTAATGCAGAATGGTCTTTCTTGAGCAGGTTTTCTGATCAAGTTGGATTGATTTGGTTTCAGGTATGAGGACGGCGGTCGCGTGCACGTCCACATCACAGACGCGTACCGCCCGCGCTGGGAGATGCCGGACTCTCTCCTTCCGCGTGATCGGATCCACCACGTCCTCACAGGGCAATCCACGAGCGCAATCCTCCTCCCCGACGGCTCCTATACACTACCAGACGCCCATTCCACCTCCCACCCGCTACGAATCTCGTGGACAACAAACCCTTTCAGCTTCGCCATCACCCGCAAAGCGGACAATCAGGTTCTATTCAACTCTTTGCCGGAGCCGAAGGACAATACCTTCCATCCCATGGTGTTCAAGGATCAGTACCTGGAAATCTCCACGCGCTTGCCCTCAAACTCGCACCTGTACGGACTGGGCGAATCCACGAGGACAGAGGGCATGCGACTCTCCCCGGGGAGGACGTACACGCTGTGGGCGACGGACATCGGCAGCTGGAACGTGGACATCCCGCTCTACAGCACGTACCCGTTTTGGATGGAGGTTCGGAAAGGCGGGCAAGCGCATGGGGTGCTGTTGCTGAACACGAATGGCATGGACGTGGAGTATTGCAAGCACGGGGGGGATGCGCTCACACTCAAGCTGCTGGGAGGGGTGTTCGACTTCTACTTCTTCGCGGGGACGTCGCCGTTGGAGGTTTTGGAGCAGTGCACGAGGCTCGTGGGCCGGCCGGCCGCCATGCCTTACTGGTCTCTCGGTACGTTTCGATCTCAAGTAGGTTAAGGACACTCATTACTTTTGTTAGAATGTAAGCGGAAATTTGGACATTCTACTTCTTCGCTTGAAAAACTTGCAAGTATTGATCGAAACCAATATGTAGGTGTGTGCTTTCTTTGGGAGCTTCCTCAATTGGCTAGGGCTAACTAGAGAACACACTCTGAGTTCTACAACATCTAAACTCTCTCGAGATCAAGATATTATAATACTGAATTTCATTGATTTGGATTAATTCTCTTGCAAGTGGTAGGTTTGTAGATTACTTTGACGAGATTGCAGACAGCCTCATATTGCCATTCCAAGATATATTAGTGACCATAGACATTTAGCCAAGCCCTGCTTTGGATTCTTACAGGAAGCTTGCTAATTAATTGATGGCCAACCGATTGTGTTGGAAGAAATGATCTGCTGTTGCATACTAGGGTTAGTTAGTAGGAGACGGGATCAGGTTTAGTATTCGAATTCTCTGATTACATGTTGTTTTGATTGGTTTGGGGCATAAATTGACGTGAATCTGGTCTTGCCAGGTTTTCATCAGTCTCGGTATGGGTACAAGAATATCGGAGAGCTGGAGACGGTGCTGGCCAAGTATGAGGAGATCAATTTCCCTGTAGAGTCCATCTGGTCTGATATCGATCACATGGACGCATACAAAGACTTCACCCTACATCCGGAGCATTACCCTGAGGAGAAATTGCGGAGCTTCGTGCAAGGTCTGCACGACAAGGATCAGAAGTTCATCATGATCCTTGACCCAGGTATTAATCGAAAGCTTGTCAGTTGAATTACATCTTCAAAGCTACATTTTAATGAAAATGCCAGTCACTAAGGGGGGTTTTCGTGGGAAAAAAAATCATGCAGCCAACTCCAGAATGTCGATTTTTTCCAAAATTCTATTCTCAAGATTACATCCAATTGAGAAAAATGCAGTTTCTTTTATGAGATCTGTTGGATTAGTTGCTTGTATTATCTACTACCCTGTCAGTACTGATCATCCCTTTATATTCTGAGTATCTATCATGTTTTGCCACATCTGATTGGACAACATTCGCTTGTCAAATTGTGAACACACGGAAGTCCAGTTCGAAGCTGGCTCTTTTAATTTCTCCTTCGTGTCAGTCTCATCAGAGAGGTTGGGCTAGTGTATTTGCAAATGGATTGGCTCCTTGAATTAGCTAGTTGGTTTATGATTTCTAGCTTTCTTGTGTTTTAAATTGGTGGAAGGCTGGAAGCTTACACTGCTAGTATTAATTGCTACAGGAATCAAGATAGACGAGACCTATGCGACTTTTACACGAGGCCGTGACCTCGACGTGTACATGAAAAACGGAACCGGTGAGGGCTACTACATTGCGCAGGTGTGGCCTGGATTCACTCATATTCCTGACTTTTTGCACCCCAATGCGGTGGACTGGTGGACGAAAGAGCTGGAGGAGTTTTACAAGCTGGTGCCATATGACGGCCTGTGGCTGGACATGAACGAGCCGGCAAATTTCTGCAGTGGCCCCAATTGTTACTACGACCCGGCGGTGCCGTGCGACGTCATTGACGTTTGTTGCATGACTTGCAACAACGATCCCGATCAGCTCACGCGGTGGGACAATCCCCCGTACAAAATCAATGGCTATGGGTCGCACAAGCCGCTGTACAAGAACACCGTGGCCATGACGGCACAACACCACGATGGCTCCCGGATGTATGACACTCACAACATCTACGGCATGGCGGAAGGCCTCGCCACCTACAGGGCCTTGAAAAGGGTAACTATATGCTAATCCGCATACTCCTACTCTGCTTGGTTGTTAAATGAAATAATATTGAATTATTCGCTCATGTAGGTGAAGTTGCATGTATGTTGACAGTGCTTTGGGCATACCACTCTGTTTTTTCCCTCCTTCCTAGCTTAACATTCCAATCGAACGTATACACACCCATTTTCAGAACATGCTTTCAAGTTCATTTTCAAGCACTATGAATGATTCTTACTAACATATTATCGCAAGACCTAGTTCCACATCTGGTTATTTACTGTTCATTAAAAACACGGGACTGGGCTAAGTGGTGACATGATGTGTAGAGTCGTCGTATAGGTCACAGGATCAATTGGCTCCCCGCTCTCACTTGGCTATCCGAACGGCCTGCTGTATTGAAAGTCGAAATGTTAGATGCGCGCACTTTGATGTGCCATTTTAACGGAATAGATGCTAGATTTCGATGCTTTCGACATGGAAAAGTGTGAAGAATGTAGCTGAGTTATGAGTTCTGTAATTTGGGTGTCTGAATTTTCCGTTTTGGATGTGCAGATGACCAGCAAGCGTCCATTTGTATTAGCCCGCTCCTGCTTCATCGGCTCCGGCGCCCACGCCGCCCACTGGACAGGCGACAACGGCGCAACCTGGAGCGACTT
This sequence comes from Straminergon stramineum, assembly GCA_963920665.1. Taxonomy (NCBI): domain Eukaryota; kingdom Viridiplantae; phylum Streptophyta; class Bryopsida; order Hypnales; family Calliergonaceae; genus Straminergon; species Straminergon stramineum. The sequence continues at coordinate 8,475,015 of OY987264.1, forward strand.
GAAATACTCCATAGCAAGTCTCCTCAACTCCGGCCTCTTCGGCATCCCAATGGTCGGCGCGGACATCTGCGGCTTCTACTTCGAAACCAACGAGGAGCTTTGCAACCGCTGGTCGCAACTCGGCGCCTTCTACCCTTTCGCTCGCTCTCACTCCGACATCCACACCGGCCCCCAGGAGATTTACCTCTGGAACTCTGTCACCGCCACCGCTGCCAACGTCTTCCACTGGCGCTACCGTCTCCTCCCTTTCTTCTATACGCTTCTCTACGAAGCCCATCAAACAGGCTCCCCTCTTGCTCGGCCCCTCTTCTTCCACTACCCAGAAGACAACGCCACTTGGACGATCGACAACCAGTTCCTCCTGGGCAACAATCTTCTCGTTTCTCCTGTGCTAGAGCCTGGGAAAAGCTCAGTCAAAGCTTATTTTCCGAAAGGTATTTGGTATAACCTCTTCGACCCTTCGAAGATGATTCGGGCTGTGGACCACGGCGTCTGGGAGGAGCTTCCTTCCCCCATAGACACCATCAACGTGCATGTTCGCCAGGGATCCATTCTCCCTATGCAGGAATTCGCAATGACAACGTCCATGGCGAGGAAAACGCCATTCTCCTTGCTGGTGGCCTTTTCACCAGCTTCCGACTTCGCAGAGTTTTGCGCAGCGCCGTATTCGATTGTGTGCCAGGGGAGTGACCGGGAGTACGCCATTGGGCATCTGTATCTTGACGATGATACGCAACCCGACATGGTGGTTGCAGCAGGACAAGGTTCTCATGTGAAGTTGGAGGCGATTCGGACTGATGGACATTACGTCCTGAGGTCGATTGTTTCTCAGCCGGAGTATGCCTTGTTGCAAGGGCTGGTGATCAATACTGTGTCAGTGGTAGGGGTCCAGTCGCAGCCGTTCAGTGTACGTGTGAATGGGCGTCTTGCAGCTGTGCAAGTGACGGTGGATGCGAATGCTTCACGGATGGAGCTTCAGGGGTTGAGTCTGCCGGTTGGGGAAGACTTTGAGCTGGTCTGGAATACCATGCCTAATGGCAGCAGTGCCCATCCCAGCTAACTTAGCTAGTGTTTCCAAACTTTCGTTCCATTAATTTTGTGTACCATAGTTTCATTTGCTCGGTTATTCCATTGTGAGCGAGCGAGCTCTCTCGGACCCCCAATTGGGCATTGTTGTGGGATTAGCCTGCTGCGCAATTTGAGGAGGTAAGTTAAGTGAGTTTCATAGCTTAGCTAGCCGGTTGGTGTCTCCCATTGACAGACCGTCGACACGGAGACACACAGACTTGTAGTCATGGCTGCGGAGGCGTGGCTTTAGTTTGAGAAATAAAGATCTGCAGGGATAATTTTTTCCATTGAGAATCACCAATTTAAGCGTGACGTTTTATGGGGCTGAAGTAAGTAACAGGGAGTTAGGGCAGGCTTCCATGTGGAGTCGGGGGCGGTGAAGTTCACCGATCAGCGGTGGACAGGGAGTTCAAAAAACCGGACACCCATTACACCAGCCCCGACTCCACATGGAAGCCCGCCCTTTAGGTCTTAGGGACTCTCAAAATAGCCACTTCGGCACTCATGGGACTACATTGACATTATAGGCACTGTGGCTCCACAGGTATGCTAGAGAAAATGATGAAAAGCTTTTGCACATTGACAAATGCATAATATGAAATGATATGCACGGGATATAAGGTATACCAATAGTCCATTACATGATAAGCAAAAGACTTGGTATAGACAACTAGGGAATGATTTATGACTCTTGCATCAACCTATGACAAACTTTTTTCAAAAAATGAGATGTAGGCTACATTAGGTTGAGTTAATGGCTACAATCAATGTCTTGAATGATGGTGATGGAGTGATTAGTGGTTGCAATAGGAACTTCCATCTTTTGAGTGTAAATTCATGACAAGAAGTGACTTTTGGGGGGCCTTCACAAATTCATTTATCTAAATACATTTTAGAAGTACAATGAATTGGTTATAAATCTTCAAAGGTGACCTCAAGGTTGTTGGAGGGTATTAGTGTGACCAATATGTATTCAAAATCCATTTAATGCATTTGAAAAACAAGATATTGGTTCATAATATTGAAATGTTGTCCAAGGAAGTTAAGAAGTTATGAGAGACCATTATGATATTAGAAACAATCTTGGTCCCTCTAAAGCCAATACATAAATCTATTTTTGTTATTTAACCCCTAAAGGACCATTTGTCCCCTCGGGGGACAATTTGGGTCTGGATAGGTTTCTCCTGTCTCAATTTTCACTACATGTTTTTGAGATTTTTTAAGGTTGTATGGCTCTATGAGAGCTTTGTAGATATATAATTTTTTATTTCAATTGGTGCCTAGGAGCAAAAGTTATGGCATAATAAGCGAAAATCGAGATTTGCGGGCAACACAAAAAAAATCACAAAAAGTCAAAATAATTTTCTTCAATTTTTTTTCCCTAAAAGATTATGATTTTGTCTACATATGAAGCTTTGATTCATTCTATTTAGACTAGTAATGAAAAAGTTATAGACAATCTTAGTTTTGGGTGCAATCTAAGCATTTTCTTGAAAAAATAACCTAAAGAAGTCATTTTTTAATGTAATTCTTGCATTTTCTCCAAAAACATTGTTGGACAGGGTTAAATGTGCTTGTAAGAATAATCTCACCATTCGGATTATTGTGATTCAATTGCATCTTGAAGCTATTATTGGTTGAATTTTTGCTTCAATCTTAAACCTACGTCTACTTAATAATGTTTTAATGAGTGAAAATTAAGGTTTTTTTCCTAAATTTTTTCCTAGATTCTCAACTCAAATATTCAATATAAACAATTAGAAAATCAAAATCAATAGTGCAAAAATTTTAAGTTAAAAAGATTCAAAGCCAAAAAAACTAGTCAAACAAGTTGCGAAAAAACTTGTTTTCTTCACTTTAAATGTAGATATCTTGTGATCTATGCAGTCAAAATTTCTAAAATTTCTTCCACTCGTTCCTATACTAGTCTAGTGTAAGATCCTATGGTGAGATATGCAAAAGAAAAAAATTTTAAAGTTTTTTTCTCTTTGCTATAGAAATGACAGTTTTGAGTGGTTTTTGATAGGGAAATGGCCTCAATCCTTTAGGGATTAAATATAATGATATCTGGAGCTTATCTTTGTTGTTATCCTTATACTACTATTATTTTAGATATTCCCCTTGTTCATTTTCCATCGACAATATAGGCCTGGGTACACAATTCTTGTATTATATACAAGGGTCATCGGCATTAAAATAGCTTAGAGGATGGCTTTTGTTAAAATTATATCAAATTAAAAAGACCAAAAAGCTAAGTGAAGACCAAATTAAAAGAAAATTAAATGAAGAAAATGCTAAATTGCATACATTTTAGAAAAAAACTCACAATATATATGAAGAATTGAAACACCTATGCATAGTTTCTAAAAATATATACAAAGAAGTTGGGCCTAGTTAAAATTAAATTTTTATTAGAAAGCCCCGAAAGTTGCCTAGCTCGGCCTATGATACATGTATTAAAAATACTCATATAATTAGGTTTTTAATGCTATTATTGTCTTCAAAAATATTTGTTTCATGTACATAAGTACATTTTTGGATTCCTTGTTAAAAGGGCTACAAGATTATTCTACATTAAAACAAATTACATCCCTTAGGATTGGATTAAAATGCATTATAAGTGATTATAATCAAGGCCATATAATATGGAAGTTGCTTACCCATGAATATAGGTTATAAAAATTATGTTAAAAATTTGTGATTAAAATATACTAATTCTTAAGAAAATTATAGAACTTTTATGAGTTGTTTTTGGCAAGAAATTAAATATTGTCATAGAAAAAAAGACAAGAGTTTAATGAAATTTAGATAGGCTAGGCAATATAAAACTATTGGGTGATGATTATTTACTCTTTGTTTCAATTTATATTTCTTTTGTCATATGAAAATTGTTGGAATGGCTAGAAACACAATACATTCTTCTTGCAACTAAAGAATGTTGTATGATATTGATAAAATTAACCCAAGAAAATCATAAAATTATATTATGTAAACAAATATATTTTTTTTCTTTTGCTTGATGTATTGGAATGTCTTCAAACTTGAGGTCTACAACTAAAGATACATGAAGGCCTATTGGAAAGCACTTGGTAAGTATGGATGCACCAACTTTGTTTTACTTGATTCAAATCAATATGTCTTGTCAACTCTTCTCTTTCTTATATCAAATTCTATATTGATGTTGTTTATTAAAGTGGATACATTCAAAGTGAACATAAAAAGGGTAGAAGATGGTTAGTTTAATTGCAAAAGTGGTCTTTTGGCAAACTATAATATAATGTTTCTTTCCTTTGATTGAATAGAAAAGTTGATCTATAGAGAATGAAAAATTACAATAAACCGTATGAGATGTTTTCTCTTTAAGTCAAGTAGAAACATTATTTTACTTTATACAAGTAACCTCTATAAAAATGAATCTTGTCTAAAATTCCTTTCATATTGCCACAATTAGATTGGATGTTAATTTGTAAGGTTTAAACCAATGAAAAAACTAGTCCTTCATTTGTGCTTAGAGGACCTCATTCTTGTATCAATGAAATTTTGTATAATGTGCATAATCAATTGAGATCATTTTATACAATATTTACTAAATTTGAATCTAATATTTATTTTTCATGAATTATTTTTAAAGTAGATTTGAAGTCTTTCAAAATAAATTAAAAAATAATACAAATTCCACCTACTCATGCTCAAATCTACCATTTGTCAAGCAATCTAAGGCAACCCTTCATACCACAACCAACATTGACATCCCAATGAATCTTAAATTACACAAATTATATAATCTATTGACTCAAAATACATTCAAATAACCATCAATGCCTATCAAATTTCATAAAGAAAATAGCCTTGGAATGACACATAATTATATAGAAGACAAAAGAAGAAGTATGTACTTTATCCCCTAAAATTGCTTTGACATTTTGAGCCCCCCAAATACAAGAAATAGTCACTTTTGTGTCTAGATTTTTCCATGAAAATAAATTTAAACTATAGCAATTGAGATCATGAGATTTTAATCTCAACTTTATGTAGAATACTTATGAAAAATTTTAAACTAAAATTCCATACCATTTGTAAGATCTACAAGCTCAAAGTATTTAAAATTCATCACCCTTGGATTATTATAGCCCCTTTGAAAAGAATTAAACATCTAAAAACATCAATAAATTCAACAAAAATTCAAAAAATACTTTTTCTACAGTCCAAATGGTAGAGAGTTATAGCATTGTAACAACAAAAAATGATAAGGAAAAAAATTGTAAAACACAATTTTTATAGCCTTGGAGATGATTTTTCATGTCATTGCCTATTTGAGACAATGTCCTCAAGTGTAAAAAAAACTCACAAACTTGTAGCAATTGCTAACAACAGTGCTAGTATATATGTGAGCCCAAGAATGCTAGCTTCTAAGCATTGAGCCTACATTGTAGGTACCTATAATATAGATATCACACACTATAGAAGGTGTATGTATCATAAAGACCTATAATATGGATATTTATAACATATATACACTATAATCATAGAGGATTTCTATGGTGTATACATCTATAACATAGGTGTGTGGTATTATAGGCTCATGGGCTCACACTCCTATATTCACATAATAGCAACCCTCTAATTGCTAACTCATCCTTCTAAAATTGTAGAAATTGAATTTTTGAGGCCAAATCACTCGAAAAATTCATAGAAAATGCATTAGAATTTGCATCAATGTGCTAATTGCATTTTCGGATTAGCATAAAAAATGTGCATCTAAAAATTAAAATTGCACACATGAACAAGTCAAATGTCAAACTGTAGTAGCTAACTAAAACCTCCAAATCTACAATGTAGCTGCAAAGAATTTTAGAAGTTAAGTTTTGCACACATGAAGATGAAGAATTTTGTGGGAGGTTCAACTAACTATGCTATATTGTTGAAGGTATTGAGTACTACCGACCCTTGATATCCATATCAAATTTAGACTCTACAATGGACATGAATCAATGACTAATAATTTATAAAAAGAAACAAGTGATTTGTGTTGTGTATCTAGTAATATGTATTGAATAATTAGTATTCAAGTTAATTATTGAAGTAGTATGCTCTGCAACACATACTAAAACACATACCTGTATCATTTTAAAAATTATGCAAATTTTCAAAGCACATTAATATAGAGATTCATAGTAATTAAATATAATCAATATAATGTGGTCCACACTACTTTCAAACTATCTCAATGGTGTAATTGCCATCCACTTTTCATCCATTTTTTTCTCAAATTGTACAATACATTCATCCAAAATTCATTCAATTATTGTAAAGATGCTGTGTTGTGTATTCAAACCCTCCCATTAGATGAATTTAATTAAATTCTTCCTATTAGATATTTAGATTGTTAAATGGGTTAATCTTATATATTGTAGGTTTCTAACAAATTCAACATAATATAACAAATCCGAAATAAAATAAAGAAATTATGGTCATAACACAGTCTTTGCATTTTTTGACTAATTGCATTTTTTACAAAAGTATTTTATCCAACAAATGAGTGTAGAGTTTGTAAGCACACTACAAGATTTGGTTTTATCTTGTAACTTTGAGTACTACTTCATTAGGTTGGAATATGGCTACAAGAGGTTAGTACATCTATATTTGATAATCTAGGTTTGATTCTTGTATTCATCACAAAGTTCCTCTATCTTGAATTGTCACTAGTAATCATATGATTATCATCGAGCATTGCTTTCATGTTACATTCATTTATTTGGAAACATTGTTACAACATGATATTGACATTCATAATTATAGTGAGGTTTAGGCATGTCATTCATATTTGAATTTGAAGTGTTACACAATAACTATGTGTGATTAAAAATGTACGATTTCTATAGTTTAGTGATGGGTGACTAACTTTGTACAATGTTAATGCTAATTTAAGACATATCAAGCTCGTGCAATAATCATACGACATCATGTCAATGCATAGTTATTGCACTATCATTGCATTTTTTTATCTTTCACAATTTTAGTATGAGGTCAATTGAAATGTAGGAATTGTGTTGAAAGTAGAAATTCAAACCTCATTTAGGCATAGTAGAATGAGTTTTTTCAAAAAAATTGGAACTAAAAAAATTGGTAAACCAAGCTAGATTTCATCTCCAAAAATTCGTTTGAGATTTAAAGCCTCCAATCAAAAGTTATGGACAAAGTTCAGAGACGAGTTAGAAGTGACATTTTTTAGGACATTTTCAAACATTCTCTCTGAATTTTGTCCATAACTTTTGATTAGAGGCTTTCAATCTCAAACGGCTTTTTGAAGATGAAATCTAGCTTGGTTTACCAACTTTTCTTAATTCCAAGTTTGAAAAAAAATAATTCTACTATGCTTAAATGAAGTCTAAATTTCAACTTTCAACACAATTCCTATGTTTCAATTGGCAATGAGCGGTCAAGTTCTCATCTTCAAGTTATCCCATATCCTTTGAGTGTTTGTGGCGGACAATGAATTTCAAGATAAAAAGGGACTCTCCACCCTCCACCCTCAACAAGTGCTAATGTTGTGATTCCTTCCCTAATGTCATTAAGTTTTTTGGTGGCCTATTATGAATTTAGTTCAAGGTGAAGTTGTATGGCCTATAATAATCATGGAGTTGGTGGTCATGTTTGTTTTTGTAGTTTATTTTGAAGCTATAGTAATGAATGTTTCAATTTTCAAAATGCAAGCACCTATTTAATGTACTCTCAAATCAATTGTAGTTTATTTCTTTATAACTACCCCATATAATAAGAAGTATTCCAATACAAAGAGCAATGACATTATTATCAAAGATTTTTTGTGTACCAAATTGCATTTATAATGCATGATAATGATAACTAATTTACATGTATAATTTGTGCATTTTTTGTTCATTTGATTAACATATTGAAGCCCTGTAGTTAATACTGATTACAAAGTAGTGCCGAATTGATGTAGTAATCATGTGCATCATAATGATGCGATAAATTGTAAAGTAAGGTGCGAACCCATGAAACAATAGTAACCACATGATAACTATCAACAATTTGTAGGTTCCAAACTTTGTGATGCTTACAACTATTTATGCCATTGGGTTGACATGATACACTGGAAGAAATCTACATTATTCATGTTAATATTTTTTGTTAAATCTAATACATTTGTATTTAAAATAATGCAATTTCAATATTATTTTTTTAATCACAATTCTAAAATTTGTATTATTTTTAATACAATTCTGTTAGATTTAGCCCAAAACATCAATAAGAATAATGTTGATTTCTTCTAATGATACCCATATGTATTTGTTTTTGTATTAATTCTTTTGAAAATAGTTTTTAGGATTTTTGATATTAATTGAGAGTTTTTGAAGATTTGTTGATCTAAAGATACGATTTCAATTGATATTAATAGTTGTATTATCTAAACAAGATATTTCAATTAGTGCGAGATGCACTGCACATTTTTCTACTAGACTAAACTTGTTTTCAAAATCTTATTGACTTCAATGCAAAAAAGATGCTCTCTTCTTCCTTGAGTCAACATTGAGCAACAAAATTCCTAGTAAAGAAATGTAGTGAAAATAAATAGTATGTCCTACACTGATAGAATTAATTTGTATTTGTTCTAAGAAACTTTGGGAAAGAATTTAAGAAATCTTTAGACTAGATTCATTTTCCTAATCCATTTCTCAATACCAAGTGTGAACATAGTTCTTTACAAACCTAAATGTCTAAAAATATTATTCATAAAATCTTGAAACTGTATAATTCTTTTTGTAGTTGGATAAGCATTATAATCAGGTAATAACTTGCTCCCTTAAGGTAACTAAATCTAATTTTGACTTGTTTGTTAAAAATTGTCCCATCAAGATTCTTGTCTTAAATGTAAAGCCTCTATACAAGAGAGCCTAGAATTCACTCTAGGTACATATATTTTCATAACTTTTTAAATTCATAATTTATTCATATGGTGTCCAAAAATTGCATTCTTAGAGAACATGAAATCCCCTTTTGACTACCAATAAGATTGAACAAAAGCTTTGCAATGTAAAAGGTAGAAACACCCAAAAGCATCCTTGTCTCCATTCATATATAGGAGAGTTCCCCTAAAATGTTTCTAGGCTTTCTTTAAAGTGTCCCTCTACATTGTCATAAATGATCTCCTTCCTTATTGTTGATTAGTTGAAATTTTCTTTTGTCAAATTTTGATTTCACTTCTATCTATGTGATAATTGCAATAGTTTGGGGAGCTACTCCTTTCAAAATTCATAAAAAATACATGCCATATTTAATTTTAATTTTAATTTTTAAATTCATGATTTTCAATTGCTAATACTACAAAAATATTTTTTCTAGCAAAAGGTGCCTCCAACTATGCTGAATTGTCTATATTGATGGTTGTGGGTGCTTCCACCGTAGTTCAATAATAGAAACCATGCTCAAAATAATCCTTATTCAAATTTTAGGTGCTGTTCCCTTCTCAGCCCGCAGGATAGGATTACATGACGTGGCTGGGAGATGACATCCGAATCACAATTCATCTACCTGAATGGATGAGATCCCGAGGATGGATGCAGATTCTCGTCATTAGGGTTTGGTGCTAAACCCTAATCGGGGCGGCTCTTCTGCACTTGCCAAGTATTCGCCACTGGGCTTCCCGTCTCTGCACATCGCCATCGCATTTATCGCTCTCTCGCGCCGTCCTCGGTTCCGTCAAAAGGCATCTCATTTGCGCCCTCTAATTTTCTCTAAAACCACTTTGAGCCCTTCGTGTTTTTTTTGTAGTCTTTGTCTCAGTGCGCAAGTGAGGTTTGTCGTGGACATTCCTTTGCGGGTGTTACCGCGAGCGACGCGATGTCGGATGATGAGGTGAAAGAGGAGAAGGAGCTCGACTTGACGTCGCCGGATGTCGTCACCAAGTACAAGTGCGCGGCTGAGGTCGCTAACAGTACGTAACATACGCATTTCTTATTTTAGGGTTTAGAGAAAATGGAGTGCAGATGTGGTACCGGCGATTCATATTTTATGGGAATGCAATTGAGTGCCATTGTCCTATAGGTTAATGATTTAAAAAAATTGGATCCCTTCATGATTGATTGGGAAGAGTGCTGGTCAGGCCCCCCCCGAGGCCCCGACCCCTGAAGTGTATACTGTTTCCATTGAATACATCCTGTTATCTCCGGAGCAGCACTCCTCCCAATTCATTTTAGTGCCGATGGAATGGCATCTTGTGCTGTGAGGTTTGTCTTGGTATTTGTTTTTCTCGATGCTATTTAAGCATTACCAGTGATGGTGGATAGATTTGAGTAGATAAGAAGATTTCAGGGGCTTTGTGGAGAATTAGATTATGAAATAGATGCTTTATTAAGTCCAGTCATTTGGATCAAATGCGCTTGGGCGTTGTAGGAACGTTTGTTTGTGTATTTAGTCTCTTCATAAGTTGGACGTTCAGTTGAGAGGAGATTATTACTGTCTTAGTTTGGACCGGTGAATGAACTTGGAGGTGTTGCATCCATTTCTTTTGCAGAGGCTTTGCAAGCTGTGCTGGCAGACTGCAAGCCTGGAGTAAAGATTGTTGACCTGTGTGAGAAGGGTGACACCGTGATTCGCGAGTAAGTGTGTTTGACCTCTTCTTTAATCCTCTGTAACCTTCTTACGTGGACTTCGTATGCAGGTTCTCATTACACGCTACCTATCTGTTTTTTAGAAAGTGCATGAGAATCACAGAAATGAAGAGGTGCACATGAGTTGACTTAGAACCTTCTTTTGTATTTCCTGTTTTTAGAGTCGCTAAGGAAGGTGCTATTGCCAGAATGGAAACAAGTGGTCACCTGGAATAAAACTTTGAGCCGGAGGAGTTTTCAATATGTTGTTTCTAACGAAAAATTTCTGGCAGTCAAACTGGACTTATGTACAAGAACGCGAAGAAGAAAATCGACAAAGGAGTTGCGTTTCCCACATGTGTGTCTGTCAACAACACTGTATGCCACTTCTCGCCTTTGGCTAGCGATGAAACTGTCCTTGCAGCCAATGACATCGTTAAAATGTAAGTTTAGAGGTGCATTGCTAGTTGTCACTTTCCAGACAGTTTTTTGGGTTCGAGTGTCTCCAGGATCTCTAGGTTAATTGGTTAGCTGTGCATAAGTTGATGAATTACTTCGGATCGTAACAGTTTTTAGGTTACATTCAATTCATTTGAGTGTCCGGTACGGTATTGAGTGTCACCTGTGTTGGCTTGCAGTGATCTAGGCTGCCACGTTGACGGGTTTGTAGCTGTTGTTGCACATACCCATGTGCTTAGTGAAGGACCTGTGACAGGTCGTGCCGCAGATGTCTTGGCTGCCGCTCATACAGCTGCAGAGGTTGCACTTCGTCTTATCAGGCCTGGAAAGAAGGTTTGTAGCTACGTTTCTTGATACATTCTTTAGTTCAGATCTTTCTGAGGTTATGGTATAATTTGGAATAGAATCGTAATTCTTGTTGACCCTTTTTCAATGTTCCAAATATTACTCTGTTCTGTGGATATATTTTCTCTAAATCCTGGTTTGGTTCCTCAGAATTGTATGCGGTGACTTGCCTGTGTGCCTGATGCGCTAATGCAAGTGACTGCTTTTCAGAATAAGGATGTGACTGAAGCTATTCAGAAGGTGGCTGCTGCATACGACTGCAAGATTGCCGAGGGTGTGTTGAGTCATCAAATGAAGCAGTTTGTGATTGATGCCAACAAAGTGATTCTGAGTGTGAGCAACCCAGACACGCGGGTAGACGATGCTGAGTTTGAGGAGAACGAGGTCTATGCAGTAGATATCGTGACCAGCACTGGTGATGGAAAGGTACCATTCTTTTCCCTATTGCCTCAATAGTGGTAAAAGCGTGTGTAATTTTCAGAGTCTGAAAGTTTTACGATCAAGCATCACTGTTTGTGGAGTTGGAATGAATAGCACCCTTGCCAGTACAAAGATTATCTTCAAGTTTCCAGCCTTGGTTTTGAGTAGTGCAGTGGTAAGTTCATCTAGGTCTGGTTCACTTCATAGTTCTCAGACTGGTATTCCACCAATTTTACACTTTTGGTAATGCATAGCGCAAAACACTTTGGACTACCTATTGACAGGGCAGGGTTTTGCTCCACATTATGTGGTGCTTTGATAGCTCTGGCATACTGCATGGGTTCTCCTTGCGGTGCCCTAACCTGGAGGTCCTAGAAAGACATCGTGGTGTCATAGTACAACTTGCATGCTGAGAAACTTTGATCTCCCATGTACACTGGAAGTTGTCTCCAAATTCCATTACATTTAGTAGTCTCATCTAACTTTGAGGTCCTGGTGTGATGATTCCGAGCCTCAACTGCTCTCTAAATACTGCATGGGTTCTCCTGGCTGTTCTCCTATCATACTGGAGATTTTAGAAGAATATGGTCGCCTTATGTTCACTTAATGCAAAGATCTATAGATGATACTGGTCTTATTTTCAGGTCTTCAGTGTTATTCTTTCTAGTATTCCTAATATTCTCTAGTATTCCAAGGTCTGCAGGTTTTTTGATACTCCAAGTTTGTTTCTGGTGCAGCCTAAGCTATTGGACGAGAAGCAGACGACAGTGTACAAGAGGGCTGTGGATAAGAACTATCACCTGAAGATGAAGGCATCGAGATTCATCTTCAGCGAGATCAACACGAAGTTCCCCATCATGCCCTTCACTGCCAGGTACAGCTTCCTGCTTCCTTGCAGGATCATGCTGTCTCTCCCCCGCAGTGCTTGGTCGTTCCTGTATACCACTCATAATTGACAATCTTGGTAGGAATAGTATTTGAGTTCCACTGCGATGTGTCCCTGTTTTTACCTCTTGTATCCATTACCCAATGTTCTTGATATGTTCTTATTCCCCTTCTAACATTTTTCTGTGGTGTTATATTTCTGGATTATTTAGAGCATTAGAAGAGAAGCGGGCCCGTCTTGGGCTTGTGGAATGCGTGAATCATGAACTGCTTCAGCCCTACCCTGTTCTCCATGAGAAGCCTGGTTAGTGCTTACTGTCTAGCTTAGTGGATAGAAATCTTGCAATTTCTGGCGATGGTACCAGCTGATGTAGCTCAAGATGAGTTGTGGCTCAGATCGGTTTGAGCATATGTTAAAGGATGATGTTGGCCAGTCTTTGATGCATATGTTCTCTTATTTTCTGTGATTTTAGGCAGGATAGCTCCTTGTGGGATGGTATGAATATTGACACCATCATGATCGAGATTTCTTGTAGGTGACTTCGTAGCTCACGTAAAGTTCACGGTCCTGCTCATGCCGAATGGCTCCGACAAAATTACCGGTCAACCACTTCAGGAGTTTCAACCTACTAAGGTTCTTGAGGATCCAGAGATCAAGACCTGGTTAGCGATGGCCACCAAGTCCAAGAAGAAGGGCGGTGGCAAGAAGAAGAAAGGTGAGTACCAGTTTTGTCATTGCTGAACTCGTTTAATCTTGGAAGAACTTGGTCAACGAAACTTAAGAGTTGCGTGCAAGTCAAAAAATTCAACTCGAATTCAAACGTATTGATGATACGAGTCATTGACGAACGACCTACTAGTTTCAAATCGAGAGTCAGGTGTCTAGTTATGGAGAATGAGGTGCCCTTGCTGTGGTCTATGACGTCTCACTCTATTGGGTGATATTTTAACAGGCAAGAAGGGAGATGCCATGATCGAGGATTCTTCCGAGCCAGGTGCAGAGGGATCAGAAACAATGGACACTTCCACTTAGTGCGCAGATAGAGAGTGGTCAATTGAGAGAGTTCTATCAGGTGCTCCTAGGTACGCACCATTTCAGTTTTGTTCAACCTGGCTCCGGCAATGTTCTTGTCGGGCAAGAATAGGAAAGATTAGATACCGTAATCCTCGACAATGGCGTTGCTTGTTCATGTCTGTTGTACACCAAGTCGATGATGTTCTTGTACACGGTGACAAATCTTCGCAGTGATTAATGCTCTTGAAGGATCCACGTCTATTGGGGTTCTTTTCGTCTCCCTAGAAACGAGGAAAATTTTGTTCGTGAAGTTTCGATTAACCGTTATATTCTTCACTTTTAAACGGCTTATGGAGGTTGCTTCGATCCGTGCACAAAACCCAAATTTAGTGCGACGCATTGACAAGTTCAGTAATTTCAGATCTTTCAATTTCTTTTGGTAATTCATGTGCAACAGTGAAAAATTTAGCGGAGATAGAATGGTTTCAAATATCTAGCTTTCAATGTTCAACAAATTTGACTCTTATATACCCATGACCGATGTTCTGGTTTCAGTCATTCTGAGGGTGTCAAATTTCCCATTCTTACCATACATTCACCTGGTCATGCAAATTTAATTTTTTTTTAACATAATCTGGAACTTCAAATTTTGATGTAGCTTTACTATTTAACCCCTAAATGCCCAAGCCTTTTCAAGTGTGTTTTGACTATGAAAAAAGAGCATTGGCTTGTAGTTATCCTCAATGAAGCAAATTGATTTTTTTTTCAAATCTAATTGTATAGATGTTAATAGAGCTTGTTTACTAGTATGCACACCAATTTTGAGTGTGAAATTTCCTTGGGGTGATGAGATCATATCAAGGGAAATGTACATTTTTTGTATATTATCTTTGTCATCAATGTTTCAAAAATTTGCATATAAATGTTTTCGGGGATTGGAGGTAATATGAGCAACTTCAAAGATTGTAAGCACATTAAAATGCACTTGCGAAAAACTTAATTTCACTTGAAAAAACATCAAACTCATTTCACATTCTACCTTGTAGTTGTTGGAATGCAATTTTTGTTTATAAGTAGAAATTGCAAATGGCTTCAAATAAACACTTGCATGTTGAAATTTTCAATGGTGAAAATCATGAAAAGACTCTAAACTTTTCATTGGGACCATTCTCAAAGCAAATGGATATGTACAATTTCTTAGATCTTAAAGCAAATGAAATTGCCAAGCTTTGCATAAAGCTAGGAAATGAAGTAAAATTAGAAAGCTTTACATTCCATTTTTAGTACACATATGCCTTTGAAGACCTCTCAATAATTGAATATGTACTTTTCTCAATGCAAAATGAAAGTTTTCCATACTTAACCTTCAAAATTGCCCAAAACTTTTTTAAACCGATCACCGGAGTTTAACTACCCTTATAGAATTGGGCTTGAAATTACAGATCAACAATATATGGTTGATTGGGCAATTAGGGGTTATGCTCTTCATTGATCACTATTATCATTCTAAAATTATAGTCAATTGATCCTTACTCTATATTTTGAACTTCATTTTGGTCAAATCTATTTTTGTACAATAGTACAGTCAAAATATGAGAGAAAGATGTAACCAAAAATATCAAGGAGTTGTTACGAAACAGGAAATTTACCATCTACTCCCTCTCTCATAATAAATTCTTTGAATAATGTGAAAGGTGCTCCTATTTTGATGGAAATATGTAGTCATTGTAGCTTCTAGTCAACCCTAGTAGGTGTGAAATTTTTGAAGTCAAAACCCAAGTGATCCATGTAGAAAATAGGCTACGAAATTGTCAATTTTCATTTATTCTACTACCAAATCTGGAGCAATGAATTTTGATCATTTTGTTGCCAACTTTGGTGTAAAGAACTTAATGAGCTCCTGTCCATTCAACTTCAATTGCTTCTTGTGAGTCAACTTTGATCCGTTCCTTTTGGTAAACTTGAATAAGTTCATGTCATCATACTTTAATGAAGTCATGTGATTCAATTGCGACTAGAGTTTGTGATTCAACTTTGATGAGCATTTTGTTAGCATTCTCCAATAAGTGCACGTGTTTAAACTGCAATGAGAGCTTGTGATTTAGCTTCAATCAACTCTTGTCAACACTCTTTGATAAGCTCATCAGATTAAATTGCAGTCAGAGCTTGCAATTCAAGTTTGAGCTTTTTCTATGATTCCAAAAAAATTGGAGGTTGTGCATTCTAGATTTACAACACCAGATGTGATCTAGTCCTAGACTTTTTAGATATAAGATCAATTGAATCAATGTTAGATTGG